>JABMBV010085184.1:0-21108 GCA_018906735.1 Mesochorus sp. PSUC_FEM 10030011 | reverse complement strand
TTATTATAAATTTTAAGTATTTAAGTTTAAAATAGCAAAAAAGAATCAGATGTAAAAGAAAAGTTAATTTGTTTGAACTAGACCGGCGAATGGAATCTACAAGGTCTTCCCAACGACGAACTTTCGACCCAAAATGGCATAATAGTGACTAAGGCGACAAGATATCCGCTTCTTATCGATCCACAATTACAAGGAAAAACATGGATTAAGAATAAAGAAGAGGAATTTGATTTACAAGTACATTGCACGTTTATATTACAATTTTTGTTCTTTATTGTAATCTTTTAATGCTTTTTTTTCGAACAGATAACTCTTCTCAACCACAAATACTTCAGAAATCACCTTGAAGATTGCGTTTCAATCGGTCGTCCCGTATTGATCGAAGACGTTGGAGAAGAATTAGATCCGGTTCTTGACAATTTATTGGAGAAGAATTTTATCAAAATTGGCACATCTCTAAAGGTCGAGATTATAAATCTGCGTAAAATTTCAATACATACATTTTTTTACATTTATACTAGATAATTACATTTTATTTTTAATATTAAAAAATCCCGACTTATGCAAATTCTTAGATCTTTTGAGAAACTATCATATATATTTTTTTAATTCTACGCAGGTCAAATTGGGCGACAAAGAAGTCGATATTAATAAAGATTTTAGGCTGTACATAACAACGAAATTGCCGAATCCCTCTTATACGCCTGAAATATTCGCGCGTACTTCGATCATCGATTTTACCGTTACAATGAATGGTATTACTAATGATAATTTTCTTCTTTTATAATTTCCATACGCATGATTTTTTTATTACAAAATTATAAGTGGAGTTTAGAAAATCTAACAAATGATCTATGGCGTTGCATAGGTCTACAAGATCAACTACTCGGTCGTGTTATTTTGACGGAAAAAAATGAACTCGAGACGGAAAGAACGCAACTGGTAACGGATGTGACGACAAATAAGAGAAAAATTAAAGAGCTGGAAGCTAATCTCTTACACAAATTAACGACAGTTCAGGTAACGAATATTCAGATGTGAAACCTAAAAAAAAATGTGGACGCTGATAAGTAAATTTTATTTTTTCAACTCAAAATTACTTTAATTATAATAATGATAATTTTTTCAGGGACCACTCATTGAAGACGTTGAACTAATGTCAGTGCTCAACATAACGAAACGTACAGCGATGGAAGTCAATGAAAAACTGAGTATAGCCAGAGATACGGAAATAAAAATCAACGCAGCTCGAGAAGAGTTTCGACCGGTAGCAACTCGAGGAAGCGTTTTGTACTTTTTAGTTTCCGACATGGCTCAAGTAAACTGCATGTATCAGACTTCGCTAGTGCAATTTTTGGAACGATTCGATATTTCGATGAGCCGGTAATAGAAAAAAAAACTAATAATAATGTTCAAATAGCCGAATCATAAAATTTTCAATCTCCGTTAAAATATGATATAATTTTTTTCAGATCGGAAAAGAGTCCAGTCAATCAAAAAAGAATTCGTTTCATAATCGAGTATTTGACCTTCGAAATATTTAAATACAAGTCGAGAGGCTTGTACGAGAATCACAAGTACATGTTTATCATGCTGATGACATTGAAAATCGATTTGCAAAGAGGCGCGATAACCTACGACGAGTTCCAGTACTTTATAAAGGGTGGAGCTGCCCTCGATCTCAATGCAGTTAAACCGAAACCGTGCAAATGGATAACCGATATAACGTGGCTCAATTTGGTTGCCCTCTCCGCACTTGGACACTTTCAGTATATTCCTGCCCAGGTCGAAGCCTCTGAAAAAATATGGAAATTATGGTTCGACAAGGATGCTCCGGAAGAGGAAGTTATACCAGATGGATACAACAATTTGGACACTTTTCGAAGGCTTCTAATAATCAGGTTGGACTTGAATCATCGGCCCTTGAATTATACCTCCAAATTTATAAATTTTTACTCATAACGATATGTCTTAAATAAATAATAATTATTGCTCTTTAGGGCATGGTGCATGGATAGAGCCTTGTCTCAATCACGAAAATATATCGCCAGTTCCCTCGGGCAAAAATATGCTGAACCCGTTATTACCCTTCTCGATGTAATGCACACCGAATCACGACCAAATACTCCAATGATTTGTTTTTTAAGCATGGGATCGGATCCCACACCGAGCATCGAGCAACTCGCTAAGAAAATGGAAATTATCTGTAAGAGTATTTCCATGGGACAAGGTCAAGAGGTTCACGCACGAAAATTGTTAATGAGTGCAAAGACAGAGGTAATTTTTTTTTATCATTTTATCTTCTCATTATCATTAGCAAGTATGATTTTTTTTTTTAAATATACAATCAAAAACTTATCGGAATATATTGTTTCAAGGGTTTTTGGGCGCTCTGTCAAAATTGTCACTTGGGGCTAGATTATATGGGAGAATTGAGTCTTTTCATGCTCGACATGGAAACATCTCATCCTGATTTTCGAGTCTGGATAACAACCGAGCCACATCCAGATTTTCCAATCTCTTTGCTACAGATGTCGATAAAATACACCTATGAACCACCTCAAGGTATTTATCGCGAATTAGTCTTTCATTTGACAATAGCAAATTACTAAATATATTAATTTAATTTAATTACTTTTTTGAAAATAAAGTGCAGAATATTGCACTTGCGTAATTTATACATTTTTGAAAATAGCATCTTGGTCTCCTGAAATATTTGTTTTATAGGTATAAGAGCGGGACTTGTTGCCACATACAGCGGAATGAATCAAGAAATGCTGGATCAATGCGACGCCCCACAGTATATTCCCCTCATTTATACAGTCTCATTTCTGCATACCGTTGTTCAAGAGCGTCGAAAATTCGGCCCACTCGGTTGGAACATCCCTTACGAATTTAACTCGGCCGATTGGCTCGCTTGTTGCATCTTTATGAATAATCACCTCAACGACTACGATCCTAAACGAGGAATAAGCTGGCCGACTGTTCGGTACATACCAAAAAAAAAAACATTTTATAACTACGATTCGATGCAAATTTCTATGCACATTCAGATACATGATTGGCGAGGTACAATACGGTGGACGAGTTACCGACGATTACGACAAACGGCTTTTAAACACGTTCGCAAAAGTTTGGTTCTCCGAGGCTCTTTTCACCGAAGGATTTTCCTTTTATAAAGGCTATCAAGTTCTTCGTTTCAAACAAGTCACCGAATATGCAAAAGCTGTCGAAGAGATGCCCGCCATCGATCCACCCCAGGCCTACGGACTTCATTCGAACGCCGATATAACGTGAGTAACAATTAAAAAAAAAGGATTTGGGATCCGACGTCCTAAAAAGGATTCCTACTTTTATTTTAATTCAATTTCATGAAAATTAATATTTTTAAATAAAGGAAAATTAATATTCATAAAGAAAATTCGGAAAATGTATGAATAAAAAAAAGATAACAAATAAATTTATTTAAATTTGGATAGACAACGTCTATCAGGAAAGCGAGTAATAATAAAAAATTAACGGTTTTACAGATAAACTTATTGGTAGATTTTGAAAAAAATATATTGTTATTTTTGAACTAGGTATCAGAGCAGTACAACGCAAGAAGTTTTGGATTCGATAATGTCGGTACAGCCAAAAGAAGCTGGTGGAGGAGCTGGGGGTGAATCCCGTGAAGCGTCGGTCGTTCGACAGACCAAAGAGATGATATCTAAACTACCATTGGCTTACGATCCTTTTCAAGTTAAAGACCGGTACAATAATGTTATTATTTTTAATTGAATTTTAAGTAATTTTCTAATTTAGAGAATTTTCCGAAAAGAGCCTAAATTATGTTTTTTGTTATTTTCTTCTTTATTGGATTGTAAATAAATTCTATAAATTAAAAAAAATTGCTTAAATTTATAACATCGATGTGTTTTTACGAATTTTTTTATTCGAATATTCTTGAAGATTACGAATGATGGATGCAACCGCACCGATGAACACCTTCCTCAAACAGGAGATCGATCGTATGCAGATAATTATAAAAATCGTGTGGGCAATGCTCAAGGATTTACTTTTGGCAATCGAGGGAGTGATCATAATGAATGAGGTGATGTATTGCAAAAAAATATTATCAATTATATTGAGAATGATAAATGTTTCACTACCAGCAATTGAAAGACGCCTTCGACAATATTTACGACGCGAGAATACCGCAAGTATGGAAATCAAAATCCTGGGAATCTTCTACCCTAGGATTTTGGTTCACCGAACTGCTCGAGAGAAATCAACAATTTTACAATTGGATTTTTGTTGGAAGACCCGTAAAATTTTGGATGACGGGCTTCTTCAACCCTCAAGGTATTTATTCGTCTTATCGTCTATTGTTACGCGTATAATAATATGAATTCGTCGATCAGGATTTTTGACCGCCATGAAACAAGAAGTAACGAGAATGAACAAAGGATGGGCATTGGATAACGTGACCCTCGACAATACAGTTACTCGATACGCAGGAGAAGAAGTTAAAACCCCGCCTACCGTCAGTTGAATTATTAGATTTTTTTTTTTCATTTCCTCATAGAGAAATTTTTCTTTTTTAAATAAAGATAGATTATATATTTCCAATTAGGAAGGTGTATACGTTTACGGACTCTACTTGGAAGGTGCTGGCTGGGATAAGAGAAACAATAGACTCCGTGAATCAGCAAATAAAATCCTTTACGTGATGATGCCGGTAATTCACATATCCGCACTTTACAACGCTCCGGATAAAAATCCGAAGTTGTATCAGGTAAGAAATACAATGTCATAGTTGTACATTCTCGGTATTACGAAAGATGGCTTTTGCAGTGTCCCGTTTATAAAAAACCGAAGAGGACTTACATATTCCTGATAACACCCCTCTGGCTACAGACAACCAAATCACCGGATTTCTGGGTCTTGCGCGGTGTCGCTCTACTCTGTGACAATAAATAATATATGTCGTATTATAAAATCGAGTATATTTCAAATTATTTACATTTAAATTCGAGGTACACAGAAAGTTTTAAGCACTAAAGGAATATTTTTCCAAAGGCATCAATTTGGAGTATCATTCGAACTTATTCCGAGCTAACAACTGACTCGTATTCGCCAACGTTGATTGTGGTTTTATACTCTTGATCACATCCGAGATAGACGTTAATCATGAAGTACAGAATGTAGGAATTTTGTCTAGGCACGAGCCAACCGAACGAGTTGAGAAATAAACGTATCAACGAAATCATGCGCTTTGATATAATATGCACATGAAAGAATCTATTAAAGGGCCGAGAAAGGGAAAAGAAAGTAAAATTATTAATAATAAAATAAAACAATATTTAATTTCGGGTTTCAAAGCGAGTTTTATTTTCCAGAAAAAAAAATTTTCGTTTCGTATGTAATAACGAGAAAAAAATGTCTCGGAGTAATTAAATTTAGACTAATAAAAAAATATACAGAGACAAGAAGCAGTTCCCTTTTCAATGTCGTCTGTGTTTATTGCGATGTTTGGTAGATTTTTCAGTGTCTCTATCGCGAGTTCGGCTTCGTGATCTGTAGCGTGTGCGGGACGATTTGTGGCTTCCTGATCGTCGCCGTTGCGTTTTTTTCTGTTTATGGGTATGTCCATGGCTGTGACTCCTGGACCTGCTTCTGCTGGTGTGTTTCTTGCGCTTTAGGTGTTTGGCGCTATCGGTTCGCGAGGTGGGTGAAACACTGGTAGATTTGGATCTTCTCGGCGATTTTGTTCTCTCGGGAACGGCGTGAGTGCCGCTGCGGCTGATGAAACCTCCCCAGGCGTTGTGATGTTTGGGGAGGGGTGGGCTCGGCGTGTGACCGTCGATGTCGCCGCCCTTAGCCTTGGACCTTGCCTCCTCGTAACGGCGACGAAGTTCCTCGACCTTCTTCTCCAGGGTCTCGGGTTTGACCCTGGAGCGACAGTACAGCCGGAGGATCCTTCGGCAGACGTCTCGTATGGACGTTTCGCTGACCTTAAAGAGTGAATACCAGACGGGCAATGTGGGGAGCGGGAGCTGTAGCTGACGGGCGCCCAAGTAGATACAAGCGCATGCTATCGTCTCAGGATGGTATCGGAGGAAAACGTCAGAGCGCAGCGAATCATTCATATAGTTCCAGCACTGCTGCATCAAAGCACGATTTTTCTCATACCCGAGCACCTGGAGATACATGACGATGATTTTGTGCGGATGTTTAACGTGGACGCAAAAGCCAAGTTCCTTGAGAACACGCCGCTCCGACTTGATGACTTGGTTCTTGAGGCTCACATAATTTTGATCGAGAATGACGGGCTGTATGGACTTTTGTCCACAGACTTGTTTTATATGATTAAATACGTTTATAACGTCGCGTATGCGCCGCGGCGACTCCTCTATCTTGCTCGCCAAACACACGCATCCCATAGCCGTTATCTCCATGTTGTGCCTGACCAGCGACTTGCTGTAGTAGAAACGCTGGAATATGACTTGGCCGGTGGCCATCGCCACCTGGGGCAGCTTCAACAATATCCCAGCTGTCTGTATTAACTCGCAGCCCAATATTCGCAAATCCGTTTCGGTTTCCGCATCCAACCCGTCCAAGTAAGAAGGAGTCGAATTCAACTTATCCTCTGGCAACAAACAATTCTGCAACGTCAGTACGATCTTCCCATAACTCTTTGTATTATTTTGGGTGCTCGGTTTTCCCGCGGTTCCCGCGACCGCTGAATTCTCCTGGGTACCCATCGCACGCTCGATCGTTATCGATACCGACACTTTGTTCAATCGCCACCCCAACGTTTATTCACTATTCTCGGCCAACCTCCAAACGAACATAACCTTTCAACAGGATCACAATATATTTATGTTCGATTACTTTCGGAGCTACTCTTCTCTCGAGTACAACATTCGGTAATGGACTTCAAGTTTTTCAATATTTATTATAATAGTGTCTGTGAAAGCACAGTAAACTCGTAAACGAGTAAAAAACCACAATCAATCACAATCGATTTGATAAGATTCGGAGCTGCATGAAAACTAAAGGCAAGGAGAGCACTCAACCCACTGCCATTACAGCCCATTACTGTAATGAGTGTAATGCATCCGAGCGTGAGCATGCGCAGAAGGAAGTTGCTATTCTCAGTGGCGTGAAAGTCTACAGCGCTCAGAAATCAACGTGGTCGATAATTCAACTAATCTCCGCGCGCGCAAATTCAATTCACTCGCTACATTACACTTGCTTTCCGCTCTCCCTTGCCATTTTTTAAATAATATTACGTCGAAATTCTACAATTTACAAAATTCAACGAGACTTGATTCTTTAGAGATTAATTTTTACTAGATAATTAATTGAAAATTTGTGTGTTGTCATTTGAAATTCTGGCGCTTGAGTCGCGGAGTAAATTTATCAACACTTCGTTTGACCACGTGTTCATGTCAAGAATTGTAGAAAGAAAAGATCAAATTGTAGGTGAAATTGGATGCTGAGAGAATTAGTAGTTTGAATTAATGATGAAACGTGCAGTAGGAATAGCTGTGAGATTATCAGCCTTGACCAGTGTTGGTTTTGGCGGTTGGTATGCAGGTAAAAAATATGAAAGTTCAAAACACTCGAGAGTCAAAGAAAACAATAGAGAATGCTTGGCGCCTAACCTAAATATTCCAAGTTGGCCCGGACTGCCGATATTCGGCACAGTTTCGGCCGCTTCGCCGATCGTTCCTGTCGATAAATCGGACGACATGGGCTCGAAAATATCGACCAGCTCTTCTCGAATATCGGAGGTAAATTTTTCTTATTAATTACATAAAATTATATTTTCTTCTAATCAACTAAGAGAGCTCTCCCTGTAAATGTTTACAAGAAATTTTATGAATTTTGTATTCTAGATCATGAGATTCGGGTTTCCTGGACTTGACAACATCAGATCCTACGATGATTTTGTTCTGTCTTACGATAAACGAAACAGAGTCGCTCACTGGGTCTTCGAACATCTTACCAACGATAGATTGACCTATACAGAAAAACTTGACAGGTCAAATTGTACATTCAAACCGGACGAGAGCATACATCCGTTTTTCAGGTCAGTTCGCAATTAATAAAAATGTATCTCAAGAGAACTACTTAAGAGCCTGCAGATCATGAGATCATCGAGTCTCAATTTTGCACACAACTTGTAGTTCATATTGTTTTTATTTTCACTCAAATTAAATGCCTATCTCAACAGTATTGACTCTGGTATTATTGAAAATTTCAAAAAAAGAAAATAAGTTTCATGCTCACAAATTGCAGCACTTTGTTCAAACAATTCTAACGTCATTGATTATCATTTAACCCTTTTATACACTGGGGACATACATGTCTCAGTTTTTGTAGTTTCGTAATATATCTTTGTACTTTTTTTATGCACTGCAACAATTTTGAGCTTTTGACAACCCAAATTATATTATTTCAATGATAAAGTAAAAATATTTATTTACAATTAGTTATAAACAACTAAGGCCCAAAAACAAACTTGACTTTTTTTAGGATAAATTCGACTGTGTCTAAACTAAAAGTCCTAAAGCTTTGAAAATTTTTTTCACATATATTCTACACCTGATACCACAACATATATTTTTTTTAGAATTTTTTGCATCTTAGTTTTTGTTCTTTTAATTTCAAAAATCATGTACGGAGGAAAAACTATTTGTAAAACAAAAATTTTGAATTTCGTATTTTCGAGTTAAAAAATTATAATCAGTGACCCTGAAAACATAAAAATTATGTACAATTTTCTACATTTGTTCAGCAAAAAAATTAGCCTCTTGAAGGGTTAAATAAATTAATAAAAATAAAGTATTCCAAGACTGCAAGTCTAAAGTTTTGACTTCACTATACCAACAATCTCTTAAAAGAAAGTTTTTAAAGTTGAAGTGTATTTTTGAGTTTTAAGCTTATAAAATCATTGAAAAAAAATGAAAGATTTTGTAAAAAAAACTCACAGTTCTCAACAGGTCTGACAATTCGGACTACAAAGGAAGTGGCTATGATCGCGGTCATTTAGCTGCAGCAGGAAATCATAAACTGTCCCAGGCTCACATGGAACAAACTTTTTTCTTATCAAACATGGCGCCCCAAGTAGGAGATGGTTTCAATCGACACTCGTGGAACCGATTGGAAAAATATGTTAGAAAATTGACTAAGATCTACAGCAATGTCTACGTCTGCACAGGACCACTCTATTTACCAAAGTAATTTTTAGTTTTTTTTTAAATTTAATATTGAGACATATTCCAACAAATAATTTTCTAGCAATGAATACAATATTAAAAGAAAAAAAAATTTCGTTTGAACCAGAAAAGAAGCTGATGGTAAAAAGTATGTTAGATACGAAGTTATTGGATCGAATCACGTGGCTGTTCCTACGCACTTTTATAAAGTAGTGGTGGGTGAAACTAAAGACTCAAGATTGGAGATGGAAGCATTTATTATGCCAAACACAAAAATAGACGATAATACGCCTCTCACAAACTTTCAGGTATTTACATTATTATAATGTTTCTCAATTTTCATGAGATGTACCGATTTATCTTTATAATCATAATTTTTTTCCTTTTAATTTTTTCTCATAAAAATTTCAGAAAAATGTCTATTTTTTAATTGAATTATTCAATAAGAAACGAAAAGAAATATTATTCGAAACTGAATCACGTCTAATCTCTACTTATACCTGTTTTTTTTACATTATAGGTGCCACCAGAAAGTATTGAACGTGCTGCGGGACTATTGTTCTTCGATAAATTATCTCGTGACAAATTAACGAAAATAAACGGCAAGAAAATCGGATGGTCGTAGAGAAAAAAAATTATCTTAAAAGAACTTTAAATTAGACCAATTGTATATTACGAATGTAGTTTCTTTTCTAAATGATATATCTGATAGATTTTTAGACATTATTTATTTATCTGACCGACTTATATTGATTTTACGTTTGTTATTCTATTGGAAAGATCCGTGCAGATAACAATGTGATAATAAATATATATTTTAAAGATAATCTGAAAGTAATGTCATATAATTTACATATAGCTTACTTCATAAGGATATAAAATAAAAAAATAACATTGGGTCCTTGAAAAAATTCTCTTATCTTCAAATATTTATTTTTGTACATACGCCCATTCCACTTACGATCCTGTCTACAACTAACAATCATACTCAAAACTGTCTTAATTTAGCAATCTCCGTAGCGTTAATAATAATAATAACAATAATAATAATTCATAATTGAACACTCGAGCTCCATATTGGTCTATGATAATCTCGTCATTTATTTTTTTCTTTTATACACGAGAGATCCGTACTTCAGTCTTGCAAAATAAAATACACATGTTCAACGTATTGGCCATTGTATTCATAATTTTGTAATTTTTTCTTTCGGTGTCTCGATAAAATTTACAATTAAGTTCATATTACATGATTGCCCATAAATTACATTCTGTTTTCATAGATTTATTATACAATTAAAGGGACATGCGTTCTCTTTATCAATTACTTTGGTCACAATAGTAAATATTATATACCAAATAATATTATTAAAGTTAACTAGATTTATATATAAAATCTTATATCGATAAAACCATTGGAATATCTTCGTAGCTTATAAATATTTATAATTATGTACAAAATTAACAGGCACGAACGGGAAAGCCAGGATTTGTTTTTTTTTTTCGTAATTAGAGTAGATTTGGACTCTGCTGGAAATGTAAATAGGTTTTAAATTCATTTCTATTTAATTATAGATTTAAAAATTTTCCTTTTATCGGATATAAACTTCGTTCAGCACCCAAAAAGAACTCATTGAGCCTCTCTCAATTCCTTAAACCAAACGAAAAATACGTACAAAATACGTATCGATTCTACACACAAAAATCGATGAAATTTCAAAATGCCAAAAATATATTTTCTGTGTCAACACGTAGCTCCGTCCACTTTTAAATACACGTCTTCGCTTTCTCAATAGCATTGTTGGGCATCGCTTGTTACTATAAGTAATTAATTCGATTGTTATTAATAAAACTTGTAATTTTTAATTCGTTAGTAAAATTACGATGTTCATATCGTATTTAATGAAATTTGATATTCTTTGAAGAGAGGAATGATTATCCCATCGCAAGACTCGATTTTATAATCGACGAATATTCGTTTCATTCAACTCTTATACTCTCGGAATGTTGCTTCGAATATTTCGTCTAAACGTACAATTAAATACACGATGATTACAGAATATACACACTAGGCACTTGTAAATGGACGGGCAAGCTCATGGAGCATCGGTCGTTTCAATAGATTGAAAACAAAAAAATCTTTAGTTAAGGACACTTGCGTTATTTTTTTTAAGTACACTTTGAAATATCTCACGTTTTATATACGTATATTCAACGCCGCAAGAGTTGAGATCCGAAATTATAATCTATAGAATAAAAAAACGGTACGCGGCAAGCTGGCGTTTTGATGGAAAAGTTCTTTTCAAGATTTTCATTTCCATCAATAGTTTTCTGACGTTATAAGTGGGCATTCTCTTTTAATTTTACATCTGCATTCTTCGATCCGTCAACGATAGAATTCTATCCACACACTCCCAACCGGAAGTAAATCTCAGTGAGAATTTCAGTACTCGTGACAAGAATTATATAAAAAAAAAGTTAAACACATCAGAGACAATTATTTTGTTGAATATAGACGATTCGCATATTCAAGAATTTGTTCTGTGTTCAAATAACACGTTAATACTTCTTTGGTTTACCATTGCTCGAAACCAATATTATTATCTTTGATACGGTGGCCTTTTTTTGATAAAAATCTTTTCTGTATATTGTTATCTCAATACAATTAAAATTCACATCAAAACTCATTTCGGTTGGGAATATGAAACTTCTTTTTTTTAAAGGGTATTTTCCTCTGTATATGTGTGTGAGTATGTGTGTGTGTCACTGCACGGTACCTCAACGTACCGAAATTGTATTCATGGTCGATATAGTGCGATGCACGGACTAGAATATTTTAGGGAGGAATTCTTTTCCCCATTTTTTTTCTCAACGTCGCTTAGACCCACTCAGGAAAAAAATATATTTGAAATACATACGAAAATATATAAATTTCGAATGCAAAAATATGATATTATTGTTTCGAAAAAAGATTTTTGCTGAAATATACTTCAAATACGTGAAATATATTTTCGCTCACATTTCACGAATATATATTTGTCACTGGAGTTATTCAAAGAAAATCTGTAAAATCCCAAATCAAGTAAATTGGCCCCAAATTTTGAATCAGGATGTAACACACCGAATTTAGACTAGGTAGGATAAGCGATTGAGTGAAAAAAAAGACGTTGCTTTATGAAAATGATGAATTTCATATCAACCTTTCTTCCGGTGGTGGTTTCATCACGTTATCCATCTCGACCCTCGGATTGCTGAATTCTTGAGCACTTGGGCTGTAAGTGCCGCGCGTCGCTCTCTTCTTTCTCGCCATCATGAACAAGGCTGTCAGTGAACCGGTTACGATTAAAAATATTATAACCAAAATTGGTCCCACTATGACTGCGATATTGAAGGCTTGACTTCCCAAAATACCCGACTGTGAGAAGAAAGAAAAATATGATATATTGCAGACAATCGAAAGGCTATTTTTTTTTCGAAAAAAGTAAAAATAAAATTTCTTTACCTCTTTATCGCAATCGTTTCTTTCACACGTTGCTCCACAATAGCCCTCGTCGCAGACACATCTGTACAGAGGAACGAGATTCTCGCATTCGCCGTTGCCGCAGTTTATCAACTCAGTTTCACACTCATTGACGTCCTCAGTGCAATTCTGCCCCGTGTAGCCGGTCGTACAATTGCATTTGTACTCGTTGACACCATCGATACAAATTCCACCGTTTTTGCACAGGTTTGGAGCACAGTCGTTATTATTAATCTGGCAATAGTCTCCGGAGTAGCCGGGAAGGCAGACGCACCGTGGTGGTATCTAAAATCAACCAAATTCTTAATTACAATGTATTCATAACTTTTCAAACTTTTAGATAGATATACTTTACAGAGGCAATTTGAAAAAATAATAATTTAAACGAAACTATAACAAACCTTATCGGAATAGTCACAATGGCCACCATTTTTACACTTGTTACTGCTCTCACGACAGTAGGGTTTGTCACAGGATGGACCTATGTACCCGGGCATACAGAGGCAAGTAAAATTGTCTCCGGTCTGTTCATTGAAGATGTCACGGCAGCTCGATCCTTTCTTACACGGATTATTTTCACAACTCACTGAACTCTCGCAACGTTTGCCGATAAATGGCTCAGGACACGTGCATTGGAAAGATCCTTGAAGATTGGTGCAATTCCCATTGTTCTCACAAGGCTTCATCACAAGGCATTCGTCGATATCTTTGTCGCATCTAGAAATAAGTTTAACATTGATAATAAATCCATATTTGACTTAAGAAGAACTCTACACTGTATAGAAAGTAAACGAAAATTTTCTGGAGTGGGTGGAAGAAGAAATACAACTTACAATGAGCCTTCCCAACCGCTCTTGCATTCACAAGTGTAATGGGCAACTTCGTCCTTGCAAGTTGCTCCGTTTTTGCACTGGTTGCCGATACATTCGTCTATGTCAACAGAACAATCATCCTCGGCGTAACCGGGCGGACAATCGCACACGTAACTTTCGCTAACGTCATGACAGTGGCCTTCATTCTTACAGTCCTCCTCGAAACAAAGTTCGCAGCCAATGGTCTTATTGTTATTGGTATCGTTGTTTTGCTCGAGCGATAGATATTCGATCGGTGTGAAATTAGCGTTTCCGTAAACCTTGTCATGGGCAAAATAGTGGAGAAGCATACTGCCTATTCGTACTTGACCGAGGCAGCCTTTGAATGGTTCACCTATAATGGATAAGAAAAAAAAGGATGTATTAAAAAAAAATTGTTTATTGGAATGGATAACTTTAATGAGTAACACTGATTGGAGAAACGGAAAAGTACCTAACATCATGCCGTGATCAGGCATAGCCGTGGTCAGCCTGTGATCGGTAAGATCGACCGAATTCCCATCAAATTCGTGTCGATGGTGTCCGGTGACAGTGACATAGCTATTTTTGTTCCAAGTGGAATCGGCCAGACCTCCAAGAGTCACTGTGCCGTTTTTCAGGAGTTCATACCAGGTTGAAAAGTTGAAATTGTAGCTGGTATGGTGTACTGCCTCTTCGGTTGGATTGGTAAATCCGCAGCTTAGCGAAGTATCGCTGAGTTTGAAAAATATAGAGGTCCAGTTGCCATCGGGTTGGTCTTTGCCAAAGGTGAAGGTATCCACGAGGTCGAGTTTCCAGGAGACAGTGACAACGTCTCTGTAGACTGAGACAGTGAAGTGTCGGTCGTCAGAAACACCGGCGATGTGCATCAGAGTGCCACCAGTCCTGGATCTATAGTCGATGCTGATGCTTTCGAAGCTCAGATTTGTCGTCGACTCGAGTTGCTGATAGACGTAGGTGTAAGAATTGCCAAGACCGTCAAAGGTCGCGTTGGCGATGCACTCGTATCCGTCATCAAGGTTCTGACAAGTGGAGCCATCGGGACAATCTTGTAACTGACAGAACTCCATTTCCTGACAAATTTTTCCGGTGTAGCCTCGGGGGCATACGCAGCTAAAATCGTTCCACGTCACGTGACAAGTGCCATTGTAGAAGCAAGGACTACTCTTGCAAACGTTGTCCGATCGCACGCCTTCGAGAACTTTGGTGCGATCGAAGCTCACAATCCCGAATGGAATTAGCTCTGGGTCGCCTCGAGCTTTTGCCAACGGATAAAACTCGACGAACATCGTTTTGACGCCATTCGATATCTGGACGTCCTGTATTACGCCTTTGAAATTTACCTGGGCCGGCTGACTCGGAGTTTCGATCTTATCCACCTGATGCACAAGCCCCGACGAGTGGGGCAAGCCGCCCAAGTACAGCACTGTTATGTTCAGTGGTCCTGTTGCGCTTATCGTTTTCCGAAAATGTTCTTTACCGTTTATCTTCACCTGGACAAGAGTTATGTTGCGGACGACTTGGATGAGATGATAATTGCCATCGTTGAGCTTGACACTACCTGCGAAAATATGAACGTTGTTAAATTTACTTATACCAATGAAAAAAATATACTTTTCAAGTCTTTCCCTCAATTATTATAGAAATTTAATTTTTTTTTTCTTTAGACAAAAACAATATCACGTACCAACAGTGTAAGCTTCCGATCCGTTCAACTGTATTCTCACGAGCAACTCGCCGCCCACCAACTGTGCAGCTATGAAAGTTTTCTCCTGCGACTTTGAGTCCGGATATGGACTCAGCGCGGATCCGAGATAAAATATGTTGCCGCGTTCTTCTCGTGTTCGAACGAACATCGATATATCGACGACCGTACCGACCAATTTCCGAGCTGTGTCAGAAACTTTCACAGTAACGTAACCATTTGTGATATTCTCGTAACCGAAGGTCGCGGCCGTTATGTTGTATTGGCACGTGTGGCCGAGATATGGTCGCTCGCATTTACACGCAAAATCGCTCCAGAGATCGGTACAATGGCCGGAATTTTCACAACGATTTGACGAACACTGCGGCTCTCGCGAGCATCCGGGCTCAACGTGTTTCATAAGAACGTTGCTCGAATCCATTCCCGAATAAACCTACAATCGAGATTTTATTTAAAAACTAGTCCATTTCTCATTAAAGATGTAAATGCATAAACCTAATAATAAGTAGATTTTCATTTTTTTTTTAATACAGAGATAATTTCATAGAAACTCATATTTCAAATTTTAAACACTTGTACCACGTCGTTGAAGAGATATTAAATATTGAAATCGTCATTTTTCGTAACTTTTCATAAGACCTCATAAGATAACACTGAATATCTTGATTACCAGATAATGGAAACTTCTCAAATTCTCTACACATTATAATATGACCCTCAAGAATATTTACACAAAAATTAAAAAAAATATCATTAAAAAAAAGTATCTAATGATTTTACCTTCACTTTGACGTGATTATACTGTAATTGCCCCCTTAACGCAATATATATTCATTAAAAATAATATTATACCCATTCGCCGTTAATAACCACGTCCTCGATACATCCTATGAAGAATGGCGGTCCGTGAGTCAATTTGTAGAGATAATTGACGGTCCCGCCAACGTACGTTGTTGGAAAAGACGTAGTTGTTACATTGACCCCTTCATTGAGTAGATTAATAGGATATATGGTCTGTTCCTCATTTGCCGACAAAACAAGATGCGTGGCGTTTATAGCAACGAACACTTTTTGCCAGGTCGAATCGTTCAGGCCACTTCCGATAAACACACCCTCCCACTTGTTCAGAATACTCGAATGAAGATTGAGCTTTCCATTGACCAGCTCAAGTATGTAGAACGTTGTTCCTTTGCCCATCGCGAGAAGACCATTGGAAAAGGTCGTTCTGAATCGAAATTGTATATCGTAACCCTCGTCCCTCGTTGTATTGACCATTACGAAAGAAGTCTTGTTGAAGGACAATGTCGTTACCTGAAACACGTATTCAATCCAAAATTAATTTATATCTTCTTTAGAATTTTTCAAAATGACATTAAATCTTGTTTTTTAAATAATCAATAATTTTTACAAACTACGGTCAATTATGTTTTTTTTTATATTTAATAAAATAATGTCCTATTTAAATGTAAAAGTTAATTCTATCTGTTCAGTTTTAATGTGTGTTTTTTTGCCATATATTTCTTTTTTCTCGTAAGAACAGGTAGAAAAGTTGCAATCTTTGAAAATTAATAACATTTCAAATGAGCAGTGAATTGAATAGAAAAAAAAACAATAACCAATACTTACGTTACTACAAATTTTTCCATGAAAACCATTGGGGCAGGTACAATTGAACATATGTTGAGTTTCGTTGACGAGATGGGGCCAGCAGGTACCGCCGTTTTCGCAGGCGTTACCTTGACAGCCGATAAGAGCGACCGAACAATTTTTACCGCCGTATTCAGGTTCGCAGGTGCATGTATAATCGGCAATCTCGTCGGTGCAAGTGCCGTGGACGCAGGGGGTGTACGTTTTGCACTCGTCGATATCGTGTTGACAGTGATCACCTTCAAAGCCTCGCTTGCACTCGCACGTATAACCACCTATTTTGTCGACGCATTTACCGCCCTTGAGGCATGGGTTGCTCTCGCACTCATTTATGTTGATCTCGCAATTTTTACCCATGAGTCCTTTCACGCATAGGCATTCATATCTGAAATATTAAAAAAAAAAAAAGGTAGAAATTGAAAAACTGATGTTGAGGCATTTCGTTTGTGTCTGGAAGTAGTGCGAGCTTACCCGCTGGCGTTGGCGTAACTGAAATTTTGAGTAAAAATAGCCGGGCGCAAAGGGGAGGTGCTCTTGTACTGTTCCTTGTTGGATCGCTCGAGGCAAGTCCCGTTGTACTGACACGGTGAGCTTTCGCACTCGTTAATATCGATTTCGCAGTTGAGTCCCGTGTAGCCGGGATAGCACAGACACTGATATTTCTTGACTTGGTCGATGCAGGTAGCGCCATTGGAGCAGGGATTCGAGAGACAGTCGTCAATTTTTTCTCTACAATCGCGACCTTGAAATCCGGTGTCGCTACAGTCGCACGTGTAATTGTTGATGCCGTCGATACACCTGCCGTCATTGGCGCACGGTTTCGAGTCGCAGTCGTCGATGTTCGTCTCGCAATTTTGTCCCGTAAAACCCGGAAGACAGACGCACGTGTATGCGGCTATCTGATTGATGCAGTCCACGTGGTTGAAGCAAGGGTTGCTCTCGCACTCGTCCACCTCTTTCTCACACCTTTTGCCCTCGTAGCCAGGCGAGCAAATGCACTCATACGCGTTTATCTTGTCGACGCAAGTCGCGTTGTGCAGACAAGGATTGCTCAAACATTCGTTCACCTCGATCTCACAGTGCTCGCCCGAATAACCTGGCACGCAATAACATCTGTAGCTCCCGAGAGTGTTGGCACATATGCCCAGGTTGCACGTTGAATTTCCAAGGCTCAAGCACTCGTTCACATCACGATCACAAAACTCACCTTATGGACATAAAATTTATTGATCAAATTGCTGAGCGAAAAGATTATGGCCTGTCCAAATTTCAATTAATTTTTACTTATTCTTATTGTGAATTTGTTAACTATCATAAAAAATCCATACAAAAATGATGACATTTAAAGTTCGTTAAAGTTTTTCAACGTTACTTTGTTATTATCCCTAATTTTTTTGTTCCTGAAAATTTTTTTAGGACTATTGCGAATAATATACATTCCCATTAATTACAAATTTGAGGCATATTAGGAAATATCAATTTTTGAATCTTAACCGCATTGTTTGGAGTCATTAAAATCAGAGTGATATGATTTTTTTTTTTCGAAAAACTGATACTTTTTTATATTTACGATATTTATTAATGATTTTTTAAGGTTAATAAGAAATGAATATTTTTTTATTTAAAAAACTCGTGTTTCAAAAATTCAATGGTCGTTTCCGTCAAAACGATTGCAATACAATTTTTTTTTAAATGTCAAGGTGGCGTTTTTTATAGATATGTTTGATTCAAAAAGTTGTTTCTCTTTTCCGATGACCGCCCGGTCAAACTTTAGAAAATAATTGGTGGAATAACCCAAGTATAAATAATCCCATATTCGTATAATGCAAATTCGCAATTGCAAAAGATATTCGAATATCGTATTTTACCTTCATAACCCGGATAACATTCACAAGTAAAATCCATTTCGCCAGAATTGTAACATGTGCCATTGTTGCAAGGTTCCATGGCGCAATTATCCACAATTTGAGTGCAATTTGGTCCTCCGTAGCCGTCCTTGCACCTGCATTCCCATGTATTTATACCGTCAACGCATTCCTGGTTAACGTCGCACTGGACATTTATACAATCGTCGACATTCGTGTCGCAAACTTTGCCTTCATAACCGTCCTGGCAGTCGCACACGAATTCTCGCCTCGATATTAACTTGCACGTTCCGTTATTCTTGCAGGGATTTATCGCGCAAGCGTCGTACGCTCGCTCACAATTGTCACCCATGTAATCCTGGGTGCAGTTGCACGAGTAGCCGTTCGTGCCGTCGATGCAGGTACCGCCGTTTTGGCAGGGACGAGACAGACATTCATCGATGTCGATTTGACAATTTTTTCCTGTTTAATAAAAAAGAAAAACAAATTTCAATGCAACGAAGGAAAATTCAACGCAAGAGAGAACATTTTCCATCGAGATAATTTGTGTAAATTGATCATGCGGATTTCACACGAAAAGCAACACTGAGGGACGCGAATATATGGGATAGTTTGTTCTTGTTAAATTACCCGTGTAACCGGGAAGACACTGGCAGAAGTAACTGTTGAAGTTATCGATGCATATTCCACCGTTACGGCACGGATCGCTCAAGCACTCGTCAATGTCGATCGAACATTCGGGTCCCGTCCAGCCAGGCTCACAATTGCAGTAATAACCACCGGGCTAATATTTTTTTTTTTTTTTTCAAAGGCGAATCATGACCAAAGCCAAAATTAACGAAAAATTATTAACTTGTGGCACAAAACACACACACACACAAAACGAAAACATACCAGGAAGATGAAGGCAGTACTTGCGTAAAAAGATTTGAAAGATAAATTCTTGAAAATTTACATGAATATCTTTAAAAATCATATTCAAATTTTGTAAAAAATTTCAGGATGTTTCACCATTTAGAAATTCAAATATTTCTTGTTGAAAATCGCAATTTTTTTGGTACATATAAAAGTTCATTTTCAATTTTAAACAAGAAACATCTGAATAACGAAATGAAGATTTTTTAAATACATAAAAATACGATGTTCAAAACAATTAACTCCAATTTTTCCTAATTGTCTCAAAGAAATTATACGAAGAATTTTATCTCAACTTTATGAAAAAACGTGAAAAAAAAAACATTTGAATGTGAATGTCACGCAAGTACACATTCTCAAGGATAAAAGAAGCACGAGAATGCAAACTTACATAGTCGTGACAGGCTAGGGCTTGTTTGCAAGGCTTATCACGACAAGTAACGGGTTCTTCGCACTGTGGACCAGCCCAAAATCTCGGACACTGGCACCTTATCCCATTGATGGTTTCGTCGCAGGATCCACCATTGTAACAAGCGGTGCACCAATCGGATGAAGCTATGTGACAAGTTGGCCCTGCACGTGACGATCGTGACGAATGGGAGATAAAGCAACAGACAAGAAACATAGAACACAGGTTGCGATGAGAAAAAAAAAAGAAGAAAAAACATTCGGCGAGACACAAAAATATTAATAAAATCGTGCAAATAACGTGCAAACGGTTTATATATATTATTTGGATTTTTATGAGAGAAAGTACCTTTCCATTCGGGTGGACACGTGCAATTATATCCATCTTCGTCGCTCGTGCAATTACCCCCGTTTTGACATGGATTGTTGACGCAGTGATTCACGGTGCAATTCTTATTATTGCATTTGCAATAGTAAGAGCCGACAATATTGACGCACGTTGCACCGTTCATACACGGGTCCGAGAGACACTCGTTCAGATCCAATTCACAATTTTGACCGTCGAAACCCTTCGGACAGGTGCACACGTAACTCCCATAATTATCGTAGCACACGCCCCCGTTCTGACAGGGATTGTTCGCACACTCATCGATATTTTCACACTGTGATCCGCCATATCTAGAATGAAAATGAATGATTAAAAAATAATCTAAACCGTTATAAAAATAAATCACATGAAATAATAGAAATAGAGAAATTTAATAAAACACTCAATATAAAAAGACGAGACAGTGTCTCGTCTCTAAGCTATTAAAAGTAAAAATTAAATAATTAAAGAAGAAAATTAAATTGAAGAGAAATTAAAAAGTTCCGAGGAATTTCTTAATTTACTATGTACTCTTTTATTTATTACATATTATATTATTTTATCATACGTATATTTTTTTTTTTATACGTTGTTCCTCAAGTACGCCTTTCGCAGGCTTTTACT
>JABMBV010085183.1:0-12144 GCA_018906735.1 Mesochorus sp. PSUC_FEM 10030011 | reverse complement strand
ACCGTTTTTTTTTGCGATTTAAAAATAGTTTTTTTTTTCGATTTAACTCATTTATTGTTATAATATGCTCATTAAATGTTAAAAAATGAAAATTCATTAACGGAGGTTTTATCATTTATAATAATTTGGTGATATCAGTAAATAAAGTTTAAAAATAACCTTTTTAAAGAAAAATCGTAAAATTTAAATATTAATGAATTCCACTATAGTCAAGTATACAAGAATTTTAAGAGTCGCTGTTTATGAATCTAAATTCGAATTTTGAAAATTCAAAGTGACCAATAACAAGATAGCGGTCATAAAATTAAAATTTACTGGATCCTACTGAATATTAAAATTTAATTTAATTTAAATTCAGTAAGTCAAAATACATCCGGTAAAAAATAAAAATTAGTTTCTTCCATGACACCAATTGGCGTAGAATATGTAATCTCGTAACAATGAACTCAATATTTTTCTCTGGAACGGCCTGTTCAGGTGAAGTGTGAAGCAGCATCCTTGGAAGTCAGGATAAAAAGGAGCTTGTGCTGTTTAGGGGCGTAAACGGAAACGTTTAACCGCCAGGATCATAGCAATTGTCGGAGCGAGCGCAGTTATTCGAGGTTGAGCGAAAAAATTGTCGTAAGCGAGGCGTTATATCGAGGAATGACGACAGCGATGCCGACGAGAACGACAAAGAAGCGGCTTGATGCGTCTCAGGGTCCCGTGAGACGGACCACGACGATTAATCAGCTGTTGGCAAGGCGGAGGAACGCGCAGTCCCAGGGGTAGTTGAGCGCACAATGTTACTCTGGGATCGCAACGCCTCGGCACTTTTTTTTCTAGATTCGTTTCTTGACGAGAACCAATATCGGTGTGAAAATCGGTTGACGCGAAACTGTCGATTTTCCACGGAGTTTTCAAGGTCCAACAGCGTGTGTGGTGACTTCCGACAGGATGACTAGAGTTAATATGTCCAAATATTGAACTCCCTTCTGGTCCAACCCGATTATGATTCAGCAAAGTATCCCTTGAGTATTAACAATAACTCTGTATGATCTCACCGGCCTCGCGTTTTCGTTCATTTCTTTTTTATTCCACAAACATTACATGACCAAACAAAAGAGTTGATGGTGGAAGAAGATTGGAATGAGATCATGGGATGATCTTTTTCATTTATGTCGCTCCAAGATCAGACGTACATGTCCAAAAGTGTAAAGTAAATTCTTTTGCAAGATCTATACTGTTTCGAAGCAGGGCGTTATGCTTTTGGTGATGCCACCACAGAATCACGTAGACGAGCACCAGGGGTCGCCGGAGGCGGGCACAAGAAGGTTGAGATTTACGTTACTTTTATATTCCAAGGACCTGCTCCCTCTCTCTCTCTCTCGCTTTCAAACGCGTGCTGGAACAACGATCCATCATTTACCCGGCGTGTCCGACTCGGAAGTATCATTCCAAACAGTAATCCCGTGGCGATACCGCAGTGCGCGAACACGATGTGCTATATTCCCCATCTATACGTATCTCAAGCTCGAAACTTTTGGCAAAAACACAAGTTTTTTTCCTCAGGTTTTTCGTCCCGCACGATGCCTGGCATTCACGAGTGCTCGCATGTTTTCTCGCCCCTTCAACCGTGAATTTTCCTCGGGGGTCGTCCCGGCCATTCCTCCTCCTCCTCCTTCTTCTTCTTCGTCGTCGTTTCTTTTTTTTTTCCATTCCTCTTATTTTCCCTTATCTGTTTTCCTGCCAGCGCGCCACTCGCGCTTCTTTGGCCGCGAGAACGCTTTGGCATGCATCACGTTGTCCCAGAAGAGTCGGAAGAGCCCGCGGTCCGAGGGCAGATCTCCTCGCAGACGGATAGTCGAACGGGAAGTCCTGAGACGGTGCGAGGGCCCCAATGGACTAAAAACCACAAAAAAACACACACATCCGCGATTCTACATACGTGCGATCCACACTGGTCCAATATTTTTGCTCCTATCATGGAATTTCGAGTGCCCTACCAAGTATAGAAGTGGAAAGGTGAGCTCAGGAGCACACTCACGTGATGATGAATATTTCTTCGGTCTCGCGGATTATCATACGGAATGAGATTGCGCCTGAATTATTGATGTGTGCCGCTTGGCTGAGTTTGAAGCAACGGGGAGGAACCTCCTCGCTGGCTCCTTCTCACTCTAGAATTTACCCTCTCCCCTCCACCCCCTGCAAGTAAACACTCACACGTCGAAGGCAGATGACGTGATTTTTCTCACGTCGTATCACGGACACCTTCATATATTGCGGTATCTTTCAGAAGGATTGAGGCAACTTGCTTTTAAAGTGGAATGAAGAAAGCTGGGCTTGCTGTATCAACCGAAAAAGGTTTTGTCGAATCAGATGCTGGTAGTGGGCATCGTCGTAATCATCGTTATTTATTGAACAAGATATTGGTAATTCATGAACTGATGATACTTTTTTTTAGTTCTTTATTTCTTATTACTTCAATAAGCATTGATACATTTCATCATATTTAAATCGTAAAACATTCAGTAAGTACTTATGCATTAAATTTATCATTTTTTTTGTCTATGAAATAATTTCCATTATCATTGACTCTCAAATGATTATAGATATACTTTCTAGTTCGAAATTACAATTAATCGGAGGGAATGTGCAACAAAAGGTTCACCTATGAATTGCCAATTTATGGAAATCTAATTCCACTCTAGAGTTTTATTATATAATTATGTAAATCATCGTGCAGAAAATTAAAATTGTTTACTTATTGATGAATTTATCTTCAATAGAATGAAAATTATCTAGATTTCAACATAATTTCATCAGCATCCTTTGAACAATATTCATTTTAAGAAATATGTACATCGACTTACCAGCGACATTCCAGAAAAAAGTATCGTCTATCCAAATGCGCTTTGACATTGATGCGCACCATCGACGTCTCGTTTCAGTAAGGTTTGCATCCTGCAGCGCAAGCACTACGAAAATATACGTTCGTGCACCCCAAATAATTGCGACTGGTGTGCCTTTTCTCTTCTATATAATATGAGGCAGTCTGTGTGCGTCCCGCCCAGTGATCTCACAACCGTGCTGCCTTCAGCTCTCGGCACAGCCAACAAATTGCACCCCCAGATGCCTCATGGGAATCGCGAAGTTATGACCAGGACCGACAACTTTCCGACTTCGGAGTAATTATCTTTCTCCAACGGCGCACACACGACCAAAACGATATAGAAACGCGCGCCCGTGCTCCGCATTCGGACGCGCCTGGGCTTTATGAAACCAATCGACGCTGGATATCGAATATCCTCGATGCCATGTATGTACATATTGTGGCTACAGGGAACCGCAATATATATCGAAAGACGTTGGGTTCCTTACAATGATGGGCAAGCCAATGAACAAGAAGTATTGAGGTGCAGGAAGATCAAAATTTTCTAAAAAATATACGCAGGGACTCGAAGAATAATTTAACAATTTTTTCTAGTTTGACTATAATCATCATTACAAATACGTCACGCATAATTCTGATACCATTTTAAGCTGTCATTAGGTAATACATTTTTTTGCAACTATAACTCAAGTTACTTATTTATTAAGGAAGTTAGCACCTAACCTGAAAAAAAATGGAATTTTTATGAAAATTGATGTCATTATGATAATAAAATGCCTATTAAATTTTGCGACATTTAGGATATTCGTTTAAAAGTTATTTAATATTGAAATTAGCATGTATTTGAATGAGATTACATCGAATTTCATGATATCATAATCACAAAAGCAGTATTGATGTGGATACAATATATAAAGGTAATTAAATGAAAATTTGTGATTTATTTAATGAATAATCAAGGAAGATATGTACCAAATTTTAAATGGATTAAAAGATGCAATGATAAAAAATTGATTAATTAAAATATGGAAAGTGATCATAAACTTATTAAAAGCAGAAAAAAAGACTGTCAACGCGACAATGCAGCAAGAGTTTCACCACAGACAGCCATTACAATCCATTAAATGATAACTATATATGACATTGTTAGCTGTCACTAGCTTTTAAGATGGAACGGGTACAACAGCCTTAAATTCTAACTAATCAACGAACGTAGAGAAAATTTTTAAAAAGTCTTCCAAAGATTCAGAAGAACTAGAAGTCCACTATACTTTTTTGATCACCAGACGAAATAAGCTCTAATCCATTTTTTTCAGTTCAAAAGTTACTTGTATATGAATAAAGTGAAACTGCCGAAGAGAAGGTATTTGAAATAAAATTCATAAACCTCCTGAGAACTCTTGTTTACGTAATTATCTGCCAGACTTTCAATCGGCAAAGTGTTAATCGATTGACCTATATTTTCTCTGTCGGATTACATAATTGATCATACAAAATCCTTCCTCCCGATTACTACCATATTTTCGATGATTTCGCCCACATAATCGTAGCCTTGATTTATTAAGAATGGATTTCGAAGTTTCTTGGAGCGACGTATTATATGAGCTTGAGAGATGCAAAATGGACAAGCTTCCCCACGACTGGGAAGAGCTGAACCGGGAGAGTGAACGCCGTGAGCTTCGTAAGGTGGAGGTGGAACCAGGAGTAACTTGGTGCATCTCTATATATACGTTCTTCAATACATAGAGATAGATATTCTCTTTATCTCTCTCTGTCTCACTTGGTACCAGTAAAGGCGCACGATGGTTGCGCGGACGGTCACCAGGGGCGTGTCCGGTGCCGCCTTCGCAGCAAAAGCTCTTGTGCTCAGGCCACCAACCCCCGAGGCCGCCACCTCCGCCACCCACCTCTATGCACCTTAACTCTTAATTTATAGAAACCTGCGCTTAATTGAAGATACAGAACACGCTAGTGGTGCTGCTGCACTTGCGCATTGCAACGAGAATGACGTCAATATATAGTACGTATATATCTAGGTGTTGGTAATCCGCCATCGAGACATCGAGAATTTTACATTAAGAAATGTACAAGACGAGTCAAGATTAGTTTCTCTAAAGAACGACGAGATATTATTTTATTTTATTTTATGAAAAATATTGATCAGTTTCGAACGATTAAATTTTGTTATAAAATCAAGAAACGAAAGTTTGATTGCAAAACTTGGCGCGTGGTCAATGTAAGAAAAGAAACGAGATAAGATCGCGTTTATCCGTCGCGCTAATAAGATCGTAATTCATTCGTTTTCTCTCTCTCTCTCTTGCATTCTTCCAACCGAACTCGCCACAAGATTTATCGCTTAATATTTAGTTCTTCAACTTCTCGACCACCCCGAAGATATTCATCTTCATACAGTTTTAATATCGCTACGAGCAATTTCCTTTCTCAGGATTTCTTAGATCATATACTCTCGGCCATTGCCGGCTCTGTGCCGTATTATATAAACTATAACGCATAGAACTGCGTCTCCGTGTCGAATTCCACGAGAACAGGATGTGCATCGGAGTGCAAGAGCTACAATCGCGCTGGGAATACCCGCCTAACACTATCCGCATTATTCAGTAGAACACTCAAGACTCTTGGACGCGATGTCGATATACACGCGAGTTGTTTGAAACCCAAGCATCTGCCAATCAAGCCACGTGTGTACCTGATCTCCGTATCATTTATATTCTATAATCGGAGATGGTAACTACCTGAAATTGGCCGATAGATAATCCAAACGCTGAATTGGGTCAGTATCCATTAATCAAGAAACAGAGCGGAGCTCTTCGCTGCATGGTTCATTCCAAGGTTCTCTCATGAGAAATTATAGCCACCGCATCAAGACACCACACTACATAATATTTAAAGATAAAATTCACAAATTCAAGTATAATTATAATTGCAATTTACTATTTGTCTCGTCAATAAAATTGCTTAAGATAATTCTATCGTGACATTAAAATTCAAAATTGTTTGGATTTTAAAAATATGCTTCATAGAATATTTTCTTTTTTTATGAAGATTTGACACTTTTCAAAGGGTTTAATGTTATAAAACCTGAACGAAAAAAAAATAAATAAATAAAAAAAGTTGACCTTTATCGGCTTAGCAAAAGTTGCCATTGACTGAACTTGAGTTATAGTTGAACGCGTTAAAATTCTACCTCCAGCAGTTATATATCCCGTTTATCTGACTTTGAAATTTTTCCGCGACAGGGCTCGATGATGCAGCATAGAAAAGCTCGAAGGAGGATGTCGGGAGGGGTTGGGCAAACGTTATACGATACAAAAACATCACAGGGTGACAATCGCGAGTTTCTCGTAGCCCCACCCCTTTCGTATATATCCTTCTTGGTTCTATGATCCATATATCTCAAGAACACACGGAGTTGGAGAGCGAGGAAGACAGAGGATGATAGAAAAATATGCTCTTATATTATTTAGAGAGATGGGGTGAGGGTGTGTGACGTTGCTGGAGGCGCCGACGCAAATATATATATATATATCGTGTGTGTGAGACAGGATCCGCGAGCAAGTCTCCGGAGACCCTTTGCCGAGGCAAGAGCCAACGTCGCAGACTTCCATCTATCCATCTGCATATGTTTTCGAAACAGCATCCAGGAGGATATTTCAAGAATCTTCCAACGAGATATATATATATATACACTTGAGATATATACTTCAGCCTCTCAAAGCTCCGCACATGATTTTTGGTTTGACAATAAACTTCGTTAAAGTGTCGCTGTGTGTATCCGCATTGTTCCTTAGAGATATGAGACAGGGACATCATGGAAACTCTAAGCTTGATAACCGAAGAGGCTGACCGCTTCTGTGGAATTAATAGGATTTCAAAGCCAATCAAAGTCTGACGGAAGTGCGAAGGCAGTGTGGTTAACCTGGCGTAATGGAGGTCAGCTCCTTTGGGGCAACGAAGGAGCCGGGATCTCGGACTTCGGGAAAACTGGTCCCACAAACCCGCGATCGTATCCCCACGGCGACGAAGAAGACGCGACGATACTGTGAGACACTTGCCGAGGCTTACTTGCAGACATTGGGGTAGTTTTTGCTGTATATATATAATATGGGTGTGTGTGTATATAGTATATATAGATATAAAGGCGTAGACCTGTATGTGGTCGTCGAACCCCTGCTCCAACGGCGATTGTCGTTTTGATTTCACGTCAGGGAATTGCATCCCAAGAATTGCCATCAAGAATGGGCTAGGACAGCAAGAGAAGAAAATAAGAAGACGTGAATGATGCTATACAACAAAAGCTCCTTTTGTTTGTCCTGTCCAATTTTTGGATCACGTCATATAAAAAAAGCTCTGGGTAAAAAGAAAATCCATCCGCAGAGTAAACTCGCGTCTCGATTCGGGTCTCAGGCGTGTAAAAAAAAAATACATTTTTCATTCTGTAATTCAGAAATTCATCATCATCATTGACAACATCGTAAAATTCGTAAGAATTTTTCTGAATATTGAGCATTTATCAGTCGACCATATTCATACATTGGCTGCGCTGTTTTTGTGCTTTTGTTATTTTTATATTTGGAAATTAATGAAAATTGATTGCTGTTGTATAGTATAATGTGACAAACTGCAATTTTTTCGAATAAAAAAAGTTCATTCATGATTCATATTCATAAGATATAACCAACGCATTCTACACATCAACGAACTCGTCACTTTTTTTAGTTGAGATTTTTGTTTATAAAGATAAATACGAGGATATGTTACGTGGAGGAAAAGCCCTCTGCGTATCGAAGTTGAGCCACCCTATCTACTGTTCACTTTGCCACAAGTGCGCAGTCTCTGCCACAAGCTCTATTTATCAAATGTACGTTTAATTTTTTCGCCGCGAGTATCATACATCATCTCGAGCGCGGTTCTATAGTAGCCATGATCCTCACACGAACGTGGCGGGATTACTTTCCGAGAAAAATTCTCGAGGAAAATGGAGAGCTTCGGCTTGTATCGGTGTGTGCAGTTGTGTGTCTACCTTCGAGAACGTACTGCATTTTTCGTTTCCGGTGAAATTGCCTCTGATAGATCGACCGCGAACATCCCAACCGCCTGATGAACTATTAAATCGTTTTCTGAAATTTCAGGATATCTTGGAACCATTTCACTTTTTTTTTCTCAACAATACATAACTGTTCAATTTAACAATGAAGAAATTTTTATAGATATCGTTTATTCTAATATTTTTAATGATCCATTATTTTTCAGAAAGACCAATTAAAATTTCGATTTCCTATTGAGGTGGCTGCGATCACTAAAACCATTAGTTTTTTTAGTATTCTCTTAGTATTCTCTTAGACAATCATTTCCTGTGATTTGCATAATACAGTGCAATTTATTTGCTTAGATATCTATCAGTATTATTCAATAAATATCTATTTTTGCAAAACCATAATTGTTTTTTGTCACGTTACAATTCACTTTTTTCGATCTCCTTAAAGAGATACCCTTATGGTAATAAAAAATGACAGAATTCATTAAAATTTGGAGATCTAAAAATTTATATAAAAAAAAACTTATGCCTGAATTTTTAAAAAATTTCATCTTCCCTGATTAGGATAAATTGAGATGAGAAATTAAGATTTTAACATGCGTTTTAATAGGATATAAATAAAATATTTTCACATCATTTTACAACTTTCGTATCAATGATTATAATTTTATTTTGTTTTTTCATTGAAGTTGATACTCTGACACTAAATGCATAGAAGTCATAGGAAATTCTCTCTTACCCTGCACCACGGGAGTGTCACTCCTTAAAATCTTAATTTTTCATCGCAATTTATTCGAAACTGGAAAATAATGAAAAAATCTGAAAAAATGCAGGCATAAGTTTATACGTATAAAGTATATGTTCTCCAAATGTTCACAAATTCTGTTATTTTTCATTATCCCAGGATACCTCCTTAAAAGAAAATATTTTTTTTTAAATCTACAATCATAATATAGTTGACACTAAGGTCCAAGCTTGAATGCAAAAAAATTGTATCTCACAGCTCTAACGGGGCTCGTGTACATGAAATTCTAAGGTAGAAAGTTTATAGAAAGCGTTTTCCAGCATTGTACTACGAGGAGAAGCAGTATGAGGCGGAGGGGGGGGGGAGGAAGATGGTTTTTGGAGCGAAATATATAGAAAGCGAAGAACCGAGTAAGAGAGACGAACGTCGGTGTTGGCTTTCTGTACCGAGCTTGGCTCAGCCACGAGAAATTATGGCTCTTGTCACGGCTGTTCATTTGTAGATGGAGTTTTTGCTCCCCGAGGAGGCTGCCCCAATCACGAGCCGCGGAAATTGCAGCCCCGCCACTAGTATCCCTCCTCACCCCCTCGCCTCAACCCCACACCTACGCTATATACCTTTTCCTGCGCCTCGCGCAACGGCAACGGTAGAAAACAGCACATCTTCAAACCCCATCCCCTAACCTTACTTGCCCGTTGTCCCCCGATGACGCCTTACATCCTCGCATCTCTCCCGCACCGCGTCTTGGATCGCGACGCCGAGATCTTTCAATCTTTTTCATTATTGTTATCGCACAGATATGCGGTTTGTCGCAGTTTTGAAAAAAAAAATATATAAGAGTTTTAAATGATATTAAATCTCTAAATCGATTGTTCGATGCTTCAACGAAGAAATTTAAATAAAAAAAAAAAAACAATGTTTTTATGAAATGTTGATTTTCTTTTTCTGAATCCAGTCTCAGTAACACGAAAGCGAGGCTTTTTAAGAATGAAAATACACGAATGATGTCGGACGAGACAATCAATATGTATTTTGTGTTCTATTTCTTTTCGCATTTTCAAATGAACTGTCGAGTAAAAAGAAGTGCGCAACATTTTTTTTTTCTTTTTTTTTTCACCGAATATTGAAGAGCTTTTGTATTTCGTTATTGCGACATATTTCTTGGTCCATATATATATATACACACTCGTATATACATCGACAATATACGTATATAAAAACGAGACGAGAAAGGTAAAGGGATAAGAAGAAGAGATATGGCAAGGGGGGGATGTGTATATCCATCACGATGCAGTAACGAAGGCATCAGCTGATGACACATTTTAATATCTTAAAACAGGCTCGCGGTGACAGGCACAGCAATGAACGAACGGGGCTCTTTCGCGACCGCAACAAAGGATCGCGTCATGTATTATCTTTCGTCGTTTTTCCTGCTTTCGTCGAAGTCACTCTCTAAGCTGCGAAAGCTCGAAAGATGGAAGGGAGCATAGGGGTTTGGAGGGGGGGGGGAGAGGGGGGGTAGGAATCGAAATATATAGAAATAGGGAGGAAGAGAGAGCATTTACGATAAAGAGAAAAACGAGAGTTCGAGAAAAAAAAGGGTGTGAGAAAGGAGGGGGGGGGAGAGGAACGAGGATGGTAGGCAAGTCCCCCAGGTGACTCTGCAGGCAGAGCGATGATTAAGCTCGCATTTTAATCAAAGGACCGGGAGTGAAAAGTCTTGTAGCTCCGAGAGATGATAGGATTTTCCCGCTTGATAAATCAAATCGGTATATCTCGGTATGGGAATAATAATACATTTTTTCCCCCTTTTCTTTTTAATATCAATATATATATATATAATATCCCTGTAAAACTTTACGAACGAAAACGTATGGCACTCCGAGTGCATCGTGACGATGAGTCCAATTTTTCTGTTACTCATTGACAGACTTTTATTTAAAACGATGTTCTCGAGCTGCGAACAACCAATATTTGAAATCTGTCGATGAATGAAGAAAAATGGTTTTTGTTTCACAAATATTGCTGATCCTTCTTCAATTTTTTTTCCATCGAGAAAAATTCTCCTCCACCCCGGCTCAAAGAAAAAGAAAAAAGGCAGAAAAACAAGTAAATTCGATCAGTCACCCTTCAGTGACGAAATGCAAATGAAATCGTCAGTTTTTTTCCTCCCCCCCCTTCCCCCAATCCCCGAGCCCTTTTCCGAGCTCATCTCTCTCGTCAAACTGATTATCCCTTCGTGAGACGCTCCGTGATCGCTCTCGCAGGCCTCTCCAAGTCCTTTTTTTTTTCTTTTGCTCGCGGGATAGAGACCGGGACCAAGAGCTTTTGCAATATTCGCCCATCTCGCGAGTCTTTTTCCCAACTCCCCCCGGACATCGAGAGGCGCTCTGTGTTAGAGGTAAGCGCGACTGATGCTCTCTCGCCTGCTCGATGTTCCAGGTATGACGTAAGGTCTCTTCTCTATACCTGGCTCTTGGCGCTTCGTGTATGAAAACGAATTTCATAAGCTAAATTATTATAACGGCGGTACAGTGAGGCGGAAGAGAGCTCGTGTATTAAAGGGAAGAAGCTTTACGACTCCCAACTCTCTCGTATAGTTTCTCTCGAGCTGGAGGAAAGCTGCATTACACAAACGTTGGTCCAGAGAGAGAGAGAGAGAGCGAGAGAAAGATAGATGGAAAGAAAGAGAGAAAAAGAGAGAGAGAGAGAGACTAACGTGTACGACTTTTCCACTGAGGTGGGCGTGGGCAAAAGCATCTCGCGACAAAGAGACGAGAAAGAGAGTGAGAGAGAGAGAGAGAAAGAGAGAGAGAGAGAAAAGACGCGATGCAAGAAATGTGCTGCTGCGCGTAACGTCACGCTCCGCCGCACTCGCGCAGTAGCAACGACGACATATAGTCATGTCCGGGTCATACATTATGCACCGACTAATGCCATTTTTATTCGCGAAAGAGGGCCACGCGCTATTTCGCGGCATCCCTTGTCCCCATTCCACCGAGAGAGAAAACCTTCCAAGAGACACTAAAGCCCCCGTGCGCATCGCCGCTTTACGGCGATATAATTTAATTTTTCAGATTTAAGGACCCGCCACCACCTCTCGGCACTTCGTTTTCCGAGCGCATCTATTTCGCCCGTATATGCCCACGTCCTTGGATTTATCCAAGGAATATGGCCCCTCTTGCATTGGATAATATTATACTATATACGTTCACGTATATTTTAACCTCGGAATCATTGATACGATGACAATATTTTTTTTAGATAATGAAAAAAAAGTACTTTGACTACGCTCTATATTTTTCTCAATAAAAATATTGGAATAACATTACACTCGAGTTATTCTTACCTGAAAAAAAAAATTAAATATTGTTCAAAATACTTTTTCTTTTAGAGTACACTAGTACAGTGAAAAATATATTTTTTTTTGTTTTCAATTGAAATTAAAAAAGATATTGAAAAATAATACTT
>JABMBV010085172.1:0-12151 GCA_018906735.1 Mesochorus sp. PSUC_FEM 10030011 | reverse complement strand
AAATAATAGTCATTAAAAATAAAAAAACGTAAATTTTTCAGTTAAAAAAAAAATGGTTTAAACTGTGCACCAAAAATAAAATAACAACTCCACCGGAAAAAAATCCTACGTACATTCAAATTAAGCAAATTTTCAAGTCCATCCGATAAAAATTGGATAAGTAATTTGACGAACGCAGATTCAGAAAAACATCGTTTCCAGAACCAAAGAAACGCTTACTCATAATCAGTTTATAACATTAGAAAAAAGTTTCAATAACTGTTATAAAGAATTATTTTCAATTCTGAACATGTCAAAAAATATTTTAAAACCAAAAAAAAATTCTATTTTTCCAAATTTTCAAGGTGATATTCCTCCTTAAATGCCAAGAAAATTGAATTAATTGTAATTGAATCCATTATTTATACTGACGGTCTTTTTATTTACATCAGAGAACTGAAAAATAGTAGAAAGAATGCAAAAAGTAATGGGATCCAGTTGAGAGCTTCTTATACAGGGGGTAATGACAATTCGCTCGCGGGAGAGACGGCGCTGAAAGCCATCTAGCGGAGCGTGGAGCAACTATCTGGATTATAAAATCGCTATTTGTTCTTTGTTCCGCAAAATCGTTTTCAGTCTTTCTTACATGCGTTGCTAGTAGTATAGACTTAGTATAAAAAGTGCATCCTATTCCAAAGTATTCCGCTGCCTATTCCTATTTCGAAGTATCCTGGACAAAACCGTCAACGAGAATTATCGTGTCCAACGTGCAGAGCTCCTGAATTGGATGTGTATGTTGAATGCGAAAACAAAGTGAATTCCTTGACGTAAAAAAAGTTTTAAATAAATGTGTGTCGCCGGCTCGAGGATAAGAAAAAGATACTTTATCCGACCTGAGAGCGGAGCGAAAATCGCGAGCGTTACTTTTTCTCAACCGTTTGTCTCTTTACGAGGAAGAGCGAGTCTCTCTCGCGGTTATAGCCTTGCTACGCAGTGAGAGAGAGAGAGAGAGAGAGAGGCCGAAATCACACGGAAATATAAGTAAAGGCGCTCTCCCGCGCTCTAGATGGATGCGCTCTTCTTTCTTGGAGGCTGGCTCGCCGCGGACAAATCGCAAAGTATATACCACCAATACACATCATATATATGTACTAACCCTCTTTCTCACTGTATAGCTCCCGAGTGCCACAACGACGATTCACCTCACTTAATCCCCGGACTTATGCCGCTGTTAAGTTGCTCAGATTTATATGGCTTAGCAAGAGAGTAGTACAGAAGGAAGAAGAGGAATAAGGGGGCAGCTACGGAAGATGTTATACATCTCGTATCTCTTGTATGGGCTATTCTACGAAAAATGCACGACATTTAGGCGCATATGAAACAATTTATCGGACTGAATCACATACGATACGAAAAATTTCGCATTATAGAATTCATTAGTTCGTCAAATCGTCTCAAGGTCTGAGATTCCGAGGATCAATTGGGAAACATTTTTAATTTGGATGTCAATTGGGAAAGAGTGTCCCGTGTACGAATTGTTTGGTTACCGCAGGATTACTGCGCAGGTATACCCGGGGGAAGTGCTCATATGCGGGCACAAACCTTCTTAATATACCCGCACTGACCACCAAATTGTCAAAGCCAATATATCCAAGGGAATTTACGTTAATCGTCAATCAGCACCTCCCAAAAGCCAGTATAACGCACATGACAGATGGACAGAAAAAAAAATGTGTTCACCAGCCACTACATCATCCGGCATAATGCGTGTTAGCCTCTCAACTGCCCTCACACACATATACCATTACGTTATTATCATTATTGTTATCATTATTGTTATTGTTCCTTTGCGGGAGATTTGGATCCTTTAGGGAAATTTATTCCGATCGCTACATGTATATGTGTATATCGCCGCAAATTCGTAATACCCAACTAAAATATCTATGTATATATACATATATATATAAAACAGTTGTTTTTTTGTTTCTTCAAACAAAACTCATTTCGAAGGCGAGTCTCGTGCGCGGGGCAGGGATTTGAGGCTGACCGCTTCTTCCAATGCGCGTGGCTTGAGGGTCTTTCGTTCCCGAATCGTTTTATACTCGACCAAAGAGCGAAAGAAAACAAATCCTCGTTTTCTCACTTTTGTGTGCCTCTTTTTCTCCACGTTGTTGCTTCTATTTTTCCCCCTTTTTCTTTCTTTTTTTTCTTCCTTCTTTACTCTTTTCTCTATATCGGCTTTTTCCGCGTGTTTAGTGGTTGGTCAAAGTGTCGACACGACATACCGCACACGGACGAGCACGTTCAGGATAAACTAAAGTCTCATCATCCGCGGGGATTTAGTCCGATAACGCGGACCATCATGGTCGCCCCCCTCCCTCCTTCCTCCCTTTTCTCCTCATCCTCTATTCCATCCCTATACCTTGCGAATGTGTGCGTGAAAAGCGGTAAAGTCCGACGCGATTCTGCAACCCCATACCGCCGCGAAAGAAGCGTATAGAGGAGAAAGGCGTCGGGGGTGGATCACGAGAAAAGCGACGGACAAGAGGCGACAGAACCAAAGAGAGGGATGATAGCAGGGATCGCCTTCGCACACACACGCACACACACAAGCTGCAAACCAGGTCCGTTGCTTGTGTCCACCACACGAGAGGACAGGCGAAAATGTTGGGGAGATCCGAGGATCACCACCGAGCGCCTTTTAATTTAGACAAATCGTCCAGATTAGCATAACGGGATAAATTATACCGGCCGAACCGAAAGCCCAACGCTCTCTTTCTCACTATCTATCTCGCTTGTTCGTTCTCTTTCTCTCTCATTTCGTTTATAATATTCTCTCTCGCTTTTGGAGTTTTGTGTGTTTGTGCGTCATGTCAAAAAGTGACGGGTTGACCAGTTCCTGCTTTTTCGAACGAAAATCCTCTCAATTCTTTGTAACATTGGACTCCAATGTTTGCAACTCGCTTTGCTGTAATTTTTCTTGACTTGGACATGACTTGTTTGATTTTTTCTTAATTTTAATTATTATTGGAAATATGAATAATTGTATTGAGTACAAGTATTTAACTATGAAAATGAAGGATAACTTTTTTTAAGTATAACTTTAGCGATTTTTTTGTTGTCATTAAATGTAGCTGTGGTGCGATCGAATAATAAGAAATTGAAAAAAAAACTTTTGATACAAAAACAATTGTCAATTGTCAGAGTAGAGGACTCGGCTTTCGAGATATTATTAATATGAAAATTCATGCAATGATATAATCATATTTTTATATGACTACGATGATTCATAAAGTTTGATAGTTGAACTAAAAAATTATGAACTTGTCGAAACTATATTATCGTGTAGCTGTAATAATACCCGTTTCATTTCGACCGTTGAAAAAATGAAGTTGGAGTCATTTTGAATAAAAAAAATATATATATAAAAATTTATGGATCTCGTTATCATATATTTCTCTTAGCGCGTCAATTAAATTTTTATTGGAATTTTTTATCGTGACCTCAAATGAGGAATAAAAAAAAAATGGAAATTTTTTCGATTTAATATTACAAATTTTTCGAGATGAAATTTTTATTTTCTAATCAAAGCTCGATGGTATTCAAATTTATTAAGTCACGAGACTGAAAAAATTTTGAAAACAAAATTAAAAAAAATAATAATATGCACCGCGAAAGATGTAGATTCGCATAATCCTGTATGTCGCATAAATCTCTAACTGTATCTCAACAATTGCTCATTAATATAAAAACTCAATCAGTACAAAAGAGAGATAGACGATAAAGATATACACGTCAGGGCATCGAGATCGGATAGGCATCAGACCAATTAATCGAATTGGTTCACGTGTTAATTTGGCAGTTGAGAGAATTATAAGCAATCGAGAAAACGAGTATTCGGTACAAGTGTAATATTAAACGTTCGTATATATACACGCGTATCTTTGTAGATATTGGTGCAGGTGGAACGAGATTGAAGAGGCATTCTCGATCCGCAGTCCGAGAGCGATTCTTAATTGAACGTTCCTCGCTCCCGAGTTATGACGAGGTGCTATTAGAGGGTCTCGAAACTTTATTATTTCGTGGTCACAGAACTCTGCTTTATGTATATGCGTGCATATATGTATACACATATATACATATGTATATGTTTTTTACCACGAGAGCAATCGCGAGAGATATAAAAATAAATAAATTTAAAAAAAAAAAAAAAATGTTAAACCGAGCTATATCATCGAAAGACGAGAGGGAGGAAGAGAGAGATAGAAAATCGCATAAAATCGTTGCTTCTGCATCATGCAAAAAAGACTTTCGTGCTGAGAAAAGGTGATCCAGAGACTCTTGGCATCGTCATCTCTTAGCTTGACCGTCGTTTTTACCTCTCTCTCTCTCTCTCTCTCTCCCTTTCTGTCTTTCTCATACATATATACTCTTTCGGTTCTCTCGCGGGCGGGGGTCGAAGAAACGCGAATGCGAACGACCTGGCCTTGCGTTTTACGATCTTTTGACGGACCACATCTCACGCCGCGCACTGACGACAAGCTCGCGAGAGATACACACTCTCTGTCTCTCTCTCTCTCTCCTCTCTCTCTCTCTCGCTTTTTTCTTTCCGAGCTTGCTTATGAGCAACAAAGTTGCGAAAAATTTGCATGCCCACGCTAAACGAAGAAAAGGCCCGCCGAAAGCGAGTGAGAGAGAGAGAGAGTCTAAAGAATTACCGATATACAGGCCCTTCAGAATCTTTTCCATCTCATACTCTTATGAGCATTATAACGGGTGGCTCCAGGGATAAGGATTATATTATCAGCCAGCATCGAATGATCACGTTTATACCGTACGTATATATCCACGGGATATTTCAACATCAAATAAAACGATTTTTACATGTTCAGACAATTTTAGGAAGCTGCTCGAATCGTCGAATGGGACTGTTAATAAAAAAAAGAAAATTATTCAACGAATATTTGAACAAGATTTGAGAATTATAAGATCTCAATTTTGATCTCTGAGAAATGATAATACACTCCTTGATCAAAATATGTTATTTCGATAAAGAAAAACTATAGAAAATGATTCACGAATCAAATATACAATGTTTGAATTTGTAGTAATTAGCCAAAGAGCTATTCATTTTTCAAATGAAGAATAAAAGAAAATAAAATTTAGGCAAGAATCACCAAAATTTTTAAATTCACGATAACCTTCAAGTTTAAACTGTTCAATATGACGTAGAAAAATGCGTTTGACTAGGTATTATCAAGATAATTTTCGAGTACGAAAGCATATCAACAATAATTTATTCCCCTGTTTTCGATTCGTCTCGAGGTGTATAATCGTATCCCTCTTCCCCTCATGAATGTGGGCGTTTAAGATCATCGATACGATTGCAGCAACGTTAAGGTGACATTAAAAATCAATCTCGTCAATGGTAATCGGTAAAAAAGTATGTCCGGGACTGAGAAGTCGAGTCTGTTACGTACGAACGGATTTCTAGCAACGCGAAACCTGTCCGTGGTTTTAAAAAAAAGTCCTTCAAAGCCACGATATTATTTTTCGTTCTGTTTGTTACTTGTTCAACTTCTCGGGTTGAATCCTAGCTGCAGGTAAAAAAAAACGTATCAAAGTGCACTTTAGTTGAGCGAAGGGGAATACAACTTCGAATATATTTCAAAGGAAAAGAGAGATAAAGGAATTTCTCGAGAGGCTTATCTCTCGTCTTAAATGTAAGAATCTTTTCTCTCGTGTGTACAAGTCCTGACGTTAATTGCCGACGATCGATTCTTTGGAGTATATCTCTTGCCGAGTCCTTTTATCGTCGTTTTTAGACTCGGGACTCCATCTCGATTTCACATTATCCACATCTGTATGTGCGCGTGTGATGAGCCAGTTGACAGATAAAAGGGCTTGACCCAAAAGATTTAACAGGCGGATTGACGTGGCTTAGAGACCTTTTGTTTCGGCTTGTACATCCGTAATAATAATGGGTGTCTGTATATCGATGGCACACAGACAAAAAAGAGAAAGAGAGAGAGACAGGGCACGTCGGCCGAGAAGACATGGACGCTCCTCGATTTGCGAAACTCTCGAAACCATGTAAAGTGTTTCTCACGAAGTTTTATTGCCGCTTTGGTACACGGTCGGTTATTGCTCGAGGATAAAATCGCGAAGGACCGACGGAAAAGAAAGGGGATAGGAGGGGCGGGGGGGGGAGGGCAAAGAAAAGGGATTTATTAAGGGATCGAGGCAGTCTGTGTAAAGAAAAGTCACGAATGGGAAGATGCGCGGGAGAGAAATTTCGCCACGAGGTGTAATGTCGACCGAAAAACAAATTTTATGATGCCAACACGGAAGAAAGATTCGATGACCACGAGGAGAGAAAGAGAAGAGAGAACATATAACGTTGTGATAAAATGTGTGTGCTGTCCCGAGGGCGTAAGAACGCTTAGCTTATTTATCATATTTCAGGGAAGCTTCGTATAACAAACAAAAAAATCATGTATCGGCCTGTATATTTCAACCGATAAAAAACGTGGGCCGCAAGAATTTGTTCGCTCTGGCGTTTTTTCTGTTCACGGTTAAATCTTTCGACTTAATCGCCGTGTCAAACCAGTGCTGTAAAATCGTAACGGTAATGATCTCGCGTCCACCAGTCGTCTTTCTCCTGCTTTTAAACAATATTCGGCACAATGTTTCGCGCGCACAAGGATCACGTGGACATTTTTACCCTTAAATATAGCATCAAAATCCTTGTCGCCTGAGTCTAAGTTAGAAATTGGTTTTGTTTCGCTGACGTTAGTCCTGGGGCTTATGCGGAATCGATTTAGGTGGCGGGACAAAAAAATGGGTATGTTTAATACATATCGTGTGTGCCGTAGAGTCAAGTTACTACTTATTACAGTCTCGCAAAGTGTCCCAGCAATATAAATGCAATTGGAGACCGAGCGTAGGCAGACTGTGCAATTTCCGCCTCCGTATACAGCGATTGCTCAGGTCCCATAACGTTCGCGGATAGACCGTTGAGGAATGGTTTTATAAAATCAAGTCGTAAAGGTGTAAAGTCGTAGAGCTTCGCTCGTCGTCGTCGTCGTCGTCAAGTCCATTAACCAACAACTGTTGGAGATTACGCCTTGAGATAAATCGACGTTAGAGGGGTGTGTGTGTAAGCGTTTGAAAAATTGACATCGGTCCCGTTTGGTTTTGTTGTGTGCTATTGGACGATATGGTGTCTCGTGCGGGGTATATACGCAAGAGTTTTGGTACGTATAAATACACATGTATATATAGAAAAAAAAAAGAAGAGACGCTGCAACCCTTTTCTTTTCCATCTTTCTTCGAACTCTTTCGCCCATTAACCGCGAGCAGTCATTTTTCTTTTACTTTCTTTCACAGTCGCTCGTAAGTTTCATCGATCGTTAAATCTCGCACTTAATCGTCGTGTCTGCGGGACCCCGTGTGTTGTAAAACTCGTGTGTGTACGTATATATACACCGCGGGGCAAGCCGAAACCAAATTTTTCGGTCAAAGCTCGTGTAAAACGGCGATTTTTTTTTTTTTATTCTTATTGTTTCTTTTTCATCTTTCGGCGGGAGGCGCTTTAGTGTCAGGGGAAGCACGCGCGTGTGGCCACCAAAGAAATTTGCGGTCCGCCACAATATCCTTCCTTCGGTCTTCGTACTATGTAGGGAGGAACACTTTTTTTTTTTATTTTATTTTTTGTTTTACGATCGAAGGTATTTCGGGTCCTGATTGACATTTAATGCTGTTACGGGTGATGACATTTTTTTTTTTTTTTTTTTTTCGAGGAACAAAATTTTATAACGTTTATAGGAGCAAATTTACTTGAGATATTTAATGATCGCATTAAATAACTATAACGTGGAATTGAATAACGTAAAATAAAATATTCAGTCATTTTTAATTATCTACAAAGTTTGTAAATAAATATTACATTTTTGTTTTAATTTTTGAGCATTTATTTGTTTGATTGTAATAATGCCGTGAGACATTCTATTGATGAAAAAAAAAAGAAAAAAAAAATAGATTGACGTGTATATTTTTTTCTTGAAAGCTTTATGGATATTTTACTCGATGCTAAAATATATGGGGTCGCTACGAAGGAGCGATGCTTCTTCTTGCCTTCTCGGATTTACCCCACTGGCTGTCGTCTCTCTCGAATCCACGCAATTTTAGCTCTAGGCTCTACGACCCTTCGTCTCCCCACCCTCTCAAAACACCCGGATATTCAAATGTCAGCTGGGATCAGCCGCTTGACACATTTTAGCGTCTCAAAATATTATTTGCACCGTGAGGGCAAAGAATACTTCACCCCTTGTCTCTGGACCACCGAGCATACTCACCCCTCAACTTCTTTTTCTGATCTTACTCGCGATGTATACATATATAACAATGCCATGTTCAGGATAAATATGTGTACAGGATATTCCACGAAAATTAACGAGGATTTAATGAACAAAAATCATGTATCAAACACGCAATGTTTTATTATTTGAACTACAACATTTCTTTACTTACTTTTAAATCTGTTGTGAGCACTATTTTTTATTTCAAGAAAATTATTATTATTTAATGAATTTTTTAAAAATGTTTATTATTTTCATTAAAGAAAAAAATACATACAAATATGCATCACAATTACTGTCTTTTTTTTCCATGAAATTGGGAATATTCTTATCAACCCTTAAAATACTAACTAATTCCTTGTTCGACAATAATTTTTCGATTTTTTTGCATATTTTTAAAGGTGAAACTATCTGTGAAACAAGCTTAAAGGAATCTTCGAAATTACCTGTAAAATAATGAAGAAAGTATTCGAGCCTATTAAATAAAGTTACTCCGAAAAAAACGTCTGGGTCTTTAGTTTTTTGAAACGGAATGGCCTATACAGACACGCGTATATTCAGCGAATTTACACATCACGTTTACTGAAACTGTACACAAAGCTTTTGTGCTGGAAGTTTGGCAGGCTTTTCGAAAGAAAGAGAAAGAGAGAGAGTAAAAAAAGAGTAACAGAGATAAAAAGTGTAATGCAGGGTCTGGATGCTGCTGGTGGCGGCTCTCTCGTCTGAGAGAGGGTGTCGTTTATGCAGATATTTTTTTATTCGGCCGAGGGCTTAACGATTCAATAACCGATCGGATCACCCAGTCATACAAAACGAATATACATATATATATATATGTACAACCTCGATACTTTGCATGGAAAGTGTCTTCGACGGGGCATATTATTGTCGTCTCAGTAGCAAAAGCCCGTAAGAGTGTACCAAACACCAGCAGCAATGAAGAAAGAGACGAAAAAAAAAAAACAGGCACAACGAGACTGGAAATAGTGAAATATCAACCTCCCTCCCCGCTCATCCTTTTTTTCTCAACATCTTTGCCCATAAAGCCCCGGTGTTCGTTCATCCCGAGGACAACAATCTGCATTTTCCCTCTTTTGTCCGCACATCCTCGAGATTTTCAACCTTATCCGAGAGAATATTGCATTTTTTTTCTTCTCTTATTTCGTTTGTTCTTTCTCACTTCTATTTTTCTTATACTTTTAGTTAGAGGGGAATATATATGAATTGTGTGAAAAAAAAGAATTAATATTTGTAAAATTTTTTGAACCTAATCGAAGTCCATCTTTTTTATTCTAATCAACAAGAGTATAATTGCAGGTGAAGAATAATGACGATTTACACTATGAAATAGTGGATGAATAGCAAGTAATTTTTCGTGATTGTTGAATAATTATTCTGTACTCGTGTGTTTGGAAGGCAAGTAAAGAAAGTAAAGGGAGGAAGTAAAGCGGGAACCTGAGAAGGGAGATTTGAGGAAAAGTGTTAGGGGGAAGAGCGAGGAGAGAGAGATGTTGCTCGACGAGGCGTGTGAGAATACTTTTAAAGAAGTTGGGATATGCTCCTGAGAGTCGAGTGCTCGAGGCTACATGACGTAAGTTACGGTATATAGGTAGCAGGTAAAGCGGATAACCCGAAAAACCCGAAGAGAACGAGAGAGAGAGAGGGAAAAACTCTCTTCGAATATATAGGCTTCGGCATTTCTCTCGTTCAACCGGGCTAAATTAAATGATTATGGGTAAACGATATCAAAGGGGAAGGATACCGCAGCGGTGCAAAAGCTCGGGTATTTCAATTCTTCGGCTTGACGGATTCTCGAGATTGCGTATTTTTAAGCTTCGGTTCGTGTAGCCCGCGTCTTTGCCTGTAAATGGAACGATCCTATACGACCAAATATATTTATATATGTTTACACACATATATCTGTCTTCGAATTCTCGCGAGAACGAACCCGGAGGCACTTCCGTTTCGTTTAACGTCAAGACGATTCCACGAGAACTTTCGTAGCCTCGTGTGTATGAGTGTAAGTGTATATGTATGTGCTTCTTTATACACGCGACGATATTTCAAAAAAACGTTTCGTCCAACATACAGAAGCATCTTGCAAGCTATAAGATTATTCAAAATTGGTAGACCCCTCAAGGATTTTCAGCTTTTTAAGGCATTACGTGCATAAAATTGTTTTAAAGATAAATTCTTGAAAATTTACGTGAAATTTTTTCAAAATGTACGTAAAATTTCAGGAAACTTCACTGTATCTAAAAATCGAGATATTGCTTATTGGAAATTGCAATTTTTCAAATCATCCTTTAATAAGAGCTTAATCGAAAAAAATAGAGAATATGGCGATGTTTCGAACTCAAAATATCGATTTTACTAAAATAAAAATTACCGATTTTTTGCTATAAAAAAAAACTTTTCAACCTATTGCTTTTATAGCTACATGTGTATGGAGTAAAATGGTATTTGATTTATTTATTTCCAATCATTGAAAAGAAAGTAATTCTGCATACCATACGGGAATTTTTTCATACGGGAAAGTTGCAACTTTTAAACAACGAATACATTGATCATTGGGTAGAAAAATCTTTTCAAATTTTGTTATACATTATAATACTCAAGATATTCAAGAAATTTAATTCGAATTTCCAAAAAAATTATATCTGACGATTTTACTTTACTTGATAAAAAAAAAATGAATTACGCAGTAAAGAAATGTGAGCATCGATATGTCAATTATTATTTTGTTTGCTATGATTTAATTACGCACTACTCCATACCATCGATCGTTAAAAAATATTTATTAAAGTTTCAATTATAAAAATAATATAATTTCGAAAGATTCTACATAGAAACTGTTTTTCGTGTCGCTAATGCTCCATTGGAATGAGGGGTTGTATTTTATCGTGAGTTACAACTTTTCGGAGCTGTTACACGATATGTGTTCTACTTATCACTGACAAGGGCGCGAGCTTTCTCTCTCCCTCTATCGAGGGCATTTATCCACTTGGTTTTTGCAACATCATTCATAACTAGAACTAGGGGTTCATGGGGGATTATGTGGTTTTTGTTCGTCTCATGCGATTGGCCCAGAGCGACAGCCGTTGCAAGTTCTCGATACTCGATTATTTCGATCGCTAAAGAAAAAACCTAAAATCGTGAAAATATTTTCTCGATATTTTTTCGGTCACGTTTTCTTTCTCAACTTAGATATCGCATAGTTAATGAACTTGAACCGACGAATAAAGACTGGAAGTAAAAATATTTTCCACAGATTTTTAATGACGGAGTTATAGTTTTTTCAATTTGTTTAAAAGTGTCATCAAAGCTTCATCATATAGTGTCGATGATCTTTAAATCCCAATTTTTTAAAAATATACACTTATGTATCTAATGAGCGTCCAACAAGAGACAGGGAAGTTGAGGATCTTTAGTGAAGCAACGCGAAGCTAAGGAGAATCCTTTCGAAAGAGATTTCTCGTCGACATCACCCTTCGGCCCTTTCTCTCGCGCAGAGAGTGATTTAAGCCTTCGCCTTAACGCAGTAAGTTGGCGTCACGTGCACAGATGCGACAAATCGACGCGAAGTTCCAGAGGATCGTGAGCGAGGCAAGACCAGCAGGAGCAGCACACGCGAGGCGACTTGTACGCCAAACTGCCATCACTCGATCTCTCCTCTCTTTTACTCCTTCATATATACACATGAGCATGTGGCTGTGTGCTTCTCTCATCAAGTTGCAACTTTGGTTTAACCATCGGCCGTTATCCTTCCTCTCTCAATGTAGATCCACCATTTAACTATACGTATATATATA
>JABMBV010085161.1:0-12154 GCA_018906735.1 Mesochorus sp. PSUC_FEM 10030011 | reverse complement strand
TATTTAAATAAATATTAATCAGTAAAATCATATTATCATAAATATTTTCAATAAAATTAAAAATATATTCAATAAATTTTCAAAAGCCATGGTACACGGTGACGTTTGAATAATATAGCAATCACCTTCTAAATACAATTAAAAGAAAATCAATATTTAGTTGATACTTATTGTGTACTTACGAAAGTAAGGAATATTTCTTTTTTTTGGTTTCTTTATGAATTGCGTACCAAAAGTAGGTCTCGACAATCTTCAAATGAATGACCATTGCACATTCGAAAGAAGTGCCTTGACAGTGAAAAATAAATATCACGAAACACTCGGGTATATACTGGTGGAAAGGCAAATAATGACGCCATCAGATAAGCGGATAAAAAATGAACAAAAGCTATTGGATATCTTTCAAGTTCAAGAATGCAGGGTTAAATAAAACCGAGAGGATAACTAAGAAAGTTTGATACCTTGTTAAGGCTTGAAAAAATACGTATAAATGTAAAAATTATGTTTTGTTATTAGAGAATTTACTTTAGTTAAATTCAATTTTATTTGTTTCTTTTTTTACCTGCTCCTGCAAGATATTATGTTGCGGACCTAAGAGATATTATGTTGCACAGTAAAAATTACGAGCGTCTGCATTTGGACCTAGGGGAGGAGGTGTTCTTAGGTTTCGTAGAACTCGAAACTAGATTCCATCTTCCTGTGCTCGAGGTCATCCAGTTCCTGGTTTCGTGAATATTATCTTGTCCTTCGTTTATTTTTTCTGGATCGCAAGTTGCGCGTTAACATTCTACTACTATTCGGCAAGGCACAAAAGAAGTCTAAATTTTGGCCATATATCAGCGAACACAATACGTTGAAATAATTTCATAACACGACCGTTAGATTATTCAACTATTATCCGTCACAGGATTGGATCAGAAGCAGTTATTATTAATAACTATGAACTTTTCAATTTAAAACTATCACTAATAAAATTAATGAATCGGTCAATAAAATTTTTTTTAATATGCAAACTTGCAATCATTATGAAGACTTAATCTCGAGATATTTTTTTTGCTGGGGAGCAATTTAAGAAATAAATTCCAACTCATGAATCAAAACGAGAGCTTACAGCCGGATTGGTTGCGGTTTCGAATGCTGAGATCCGTTGCATATGCACAGGATATATTATGTTATATATTGGAGTCATTTGAGTTCACTTTCGCTCGATTCGTGCACGAGCTTGGCCAAAAACCCGTATTACATACTTGCATATATATATTTTTTTTCTTCTCTCATTCCTTCGAAACTCGCCCCACGGATTTACTGGGAAGTCGCCAAGTTCACATACATATACAAATCCACACACATACACAAACACTCAGCTCTCTAAACTGGCTATCGTGTTGTTTCCATCCACGATATTCTCCAAACGTGTTGGTCATCTCATGTGTATAGTAATGCTTGATACTAAGACTGCCTCAATTACAAGTCCGATGTTTCACGCTAATTAATTCATTTTGTGCATGGACATTACGACGTATATATTTCATTTACGTACACCCATGATGAGCAATGTTACGATAATTATGACTTCCGCCGGCGTTTTACGAGCTGTGAAAAATATCAAACGATATGAGACAAGACATTGATGTACTAAAAGTAGAAAATTACTTTTAAACATACAATCTTCAAGCTTAAAAACTGTGCATTATTATTATTATTATCTGTAGTGATTATTGTGTATAATATTTTGATAGTTAGTATATATATTTAAACACTACGAATATTAGGTATTTTTCACAATTGGATCGACTTGATTCACGAAAATTGTTACAGATATATGTGTAAAATGAGTCATAACGATAATATGTTAAATTTTATTTACTGGCATTAAAATTGTATAATGTATCCGGTAGAAATATTTATATATCACCATCGTATGGATTATTTTCGTTAATTTTCAATATTATTTTTTATACTTTTTTAAAGTTATTTCTTCTTGACTTTAATTTTTTTTATTTTTATTGAAACACATTATTCTAACCCCGAATAATTTTCCACAAAACTTTAGGATATTCTAAATAAGGAATATAATTTATGATACGAAATTCACTGAACCACTTCGCAGGAAATTTGTAAAGTGCTTGAGATAATTTACTTGAAGATGATATACCTTTAAAGTTGCGATACCGTGTACGAACTGTCCATAAAGACGGAATGCACGCAGAGCCAATATATATATATTGGATATAAATTGAAATTTCAGTTATATCTCTCCTCTCCCTCTTCTACACTCCGAACTTTAACTTCAGTCTCATGCATGGACTGCACATAAATCAGTTTGTCGATACATGCTAATATATTCAAAATAATTAACCATAGTGATACATATTTAATCAATATACTTTGCTAATATCGTTTTAAAATTGTTTCATCACATTGAAACTTTGTGATTATCCTTTTTGTTATTGACTCAATATCACAAGATATTTTTTTTATTACCTCGAGGCCTATAGATTTTCATTTATTCTAGTAATACTTCAAATCATACTGTCACCAGTTCATAAGTTTCTCGACTCGATCGATCCTCGATAACCTCGATTGATATTGAATCGAAATTATGATCGGTAAAATTGCTCCGAGCATTTCGGTGAAATATTTGGAATCACGATCGTCCTTGTCGTCATCATTGTCGTTATTTAGATTTCGATCTTTGGCTTGTGGAACGGTATTTCAATTCTGCGAAGAGAATGTCTCAACATCCTAACTTGTGAATTAAGATGTCATTAGAACCTATGGCTAAAAGCCGTACATACATTCCCGGCCCATCAAAGACAACCGGCCAGACCGTAATTCGCGTTTCCTCACCGAGCTCGAGATTGCCAATCGATGCGTCTAATCAAAAGAACATCAAAGAAAAGTGCACATCGTCGGTAGCAAGCGTAGTTTCGGGCAGTGAAGCCTCGAGTAATGGCAAGTACGAGACATCCAGTGAGGGTCATCCACGGAGAATTCAAGGAGATACTCTACAACCAATTAAGGTGAATCTCAACGTGGATCATTATCATCGAAGCAATACCGACCAATCAACCAAGAACTTTGTTGAAGAGAATATATTCACCCAACGAATCACCGATGCTTCCAAAAGTATTGAAAAATCAGAGTCATTTCCCGTTATGACAAAAGATCGTTTATCCTGTTGGGACGATAATATACTGCAACAAAACAATGCATCGGATCGTATTGTTTCGGAATCGTCATTTATGAAAAAAATGGAAAGAATCGTCACGTATGTTGAATCAACGGGTTGGCCACGAATCGATGTTTCTTTGAATCGTCCCAATACAATCAAAACATGTACGGATCCTGCGCCGTTTGTTCAGGAACCTCACGATTCATATAAAACCAAAGACGTTACATTCTTAACTACAAACGATAATAACAGGACTTTATCTGAGGTTGATGAAAGCATGATGTACCAACATTATCACGTTAGAACCTTGAGAAACAATATGAAACCGACAAAAATGAAAACGGCGATGGGAATGATCGATGATTTAATCGATATTGCAGAGAATCCAAATCCATCGATTAAATCCATGTATTTCCCACCAAATCCGGATGATCGTCAGATGGCTTCAGAACTTAGAAATTATAATGAAAATTGTCAAAGTTCACGCACTTATTTTTCACGGAATCGTTCAGATCTTGATGCTCTGTCTCGTATAGAAAACGAACTTGTGCCATTGCAGAATGAGTTCAGCAAATTGGCAGGCAAAGTACGAGCTCTCAATCTGACTGGTATGCCATACAGATTTTGTGTCGATCCGTGGATCGCATCAACCAGTCCATCAATAATGTCTTGCGATAGCTCTGGTCACCTTCTTCATCGCGCACAAGTATTCTGCCGCAACTATTCACCCCGAAATTCTGTTGTAAAAAACACACAGTTGACAACATTACCAATTGCCGATAATTCACCCATTCAGACAATTTTTAACCCTTTACGATCTTGTGTTTGGCGTGAGAATACCAAGGTTGGTTATCCGCAATCTCGTTTACGAAGTTCCATTGAACCTTCAAAAATATCTTGTGAAAATTCGCTTCAATTAATAAACAACGAGCAAGTTAATTTTTTCCACGAAAAACCTAGCGCTTATGGATTTAAATGTGATTTTCATGCTGGAAATGACCGTCATTTGGAGAAGCCGATGTGTTATGGTAACATCACCGATATATCGCAAACAGATCATTCGAGTCGATATTCAAAGCGAAAACAATGGAGTTCTGCGTTACCTAACGAAGGTATCTGTCATCATCACAAAAATGATGTTAAATATTTTACAATTAATTCACAAGATTACGTTCAACGTCGTACTGAAAAAGCGTTTATAAACAGTTCGAATAACAATCATAAGTTGCACAAATGCGATGGATCATCTCAACACAACTTCTACTTTATCGACGGTAATATTCGTGCGCCTTTCACGAATCAACAGACTATCGAGGATTCCCAATGTGATCATAAGAGCTCACGCTTGAATGATTCATTTTCTACACCAACAATGGACAATTTATCGGTCAATCGAGCATTTTCGAAAAGATCGCAATGTTCGATTCGTCCTAATCGAGAAGATTCTTGTTTGTTGAAAAATCATCATTTAAGTAAAGAAAAAAAGATGTCGGAGAGAATTTTGCACTACGGTAATATTAGAGAGCAATACCATCGAAGATCGCAACAATCAATGTTGACGTCAACAAGATCAAGGGAGATTAATATACCGAAAAATGATTTATTGAAGAACACGAACCAAAATTGTGGAAATCAAGATTACCTAAAATCAATACAACAACGAAATTCTCAGGATCTCAAGGTTCCCCGAACTAACGATTTACTGATAACGTCAAATCATGTTGGAAATATTGCGGATTCATCGGATGATTCGAAGTCTCTGGACATCGAGACGAAAACTTCGTTCGTAAGTTATTCGCGTGTTTCGATACCGAGCGGTAATAACGATGGAATTTGTGAGTTTGATAATTCGGACGTTGTGGAAGACGAGCTAATGCAATTGACGGGAACGTACACGGAGCATACGATTCTACGAATAGATAACAACGAACGAACGAAAGTTTGCAATTCTCCTGAGCCCAAAGTTGTTCAATTTCACAAACTTCCGGTTAATCCATTGGACATGAAAATTCCAGTGAAATCTGTGGAATCTGAGGTGGATTCACGCGATCGTCGAGAAGATGAAAAACAATTGATGCTCCCGAGTGGTGCAGAAAAATTAACGATCGTTCCAGTAATGTATACGCCAAGGTTTCCTGAAGGAGTAGATGATCCTGATTGGACCGTTTGTAGGAAAAAAAAGATGTCGAAGAAATCATCAAATCGACATCGCACGAGGATAGAAAAAATGAATAACGCGCTGGATGAAAGATCACTGTCGATAAAGGACTCATTTTTGTCGGGGATCAGTAGCAGCGAAGCCTCGACAAGTTTTGCCAGCCAATTGAGTCACGCTGCTGATAAAAATTCTTCTATCCTGAAGCATAAAAAATCGTGGTATGGACCTTGGGCGAGAGACAGCAGACTATCGATCGCCTATAGACGAAGCAATATTTCGGTAACTTCAACGATAAACACTGAAGAAACGCTAAGAACGTCTGGTAAAACTACATCGAGAATAACGATTTCACCGAGTCCCAAATCTTCTAAGCATTCCAAGTATCACAGAGAAGATAGTACGCCAATGAGTTTAAGAATAACCGATTCAAACGATTCACAATTACGTGCGATGGCGAATAATCGATCCGAAAGCTCAGCGAGAAAACGAATCAATGAAAGAAACATTGGTGTGAGAATTTCACCGGATGATTTTCCTGATGATGCGTGAAGTACGATAAAATTACGAGTACCTATGGATACATGCACGTCCGAGATAATTTGTCTATCGTCGAACAGTTCAAAATTTTTTTTTCTCGACTTGGAGGTATCATCGAGAAAATGCACAAGAATCACAAAATGCTGTGTATCGTGCCTCTACTCGGAATATAGTAACTTCACGTTTAGTCAGTGCGAGGAGTTTATATTAAACTTCATGCTTGTAGGATTTCGTTACGACGTGCTGTCTGGTATTTTTTTTAAGTGTCGAGACATCACCCAATCGTCGCAGAGTTTAAACGTCATCGTAAATCCCTAATAATTCATTCACGATATCCCTATCTTCGCGTACACTTGTCTTCGTAACTATGAGGTTATTATCTATAGACTTATGTCGAAGTGGTAAGGAATGAATAAAAAATTTCGTAAAAAAGTATATACCGTAATTATTATTTCAATGGATAGTATTATTAGTTTACACATTCGTTCACTATTAATTTGAAACATTTGAAAATAAATATCTTACAGATTTTATTTCGAACATTTTTTTTTTGTTTTTATTTTTTGACGATTGAAGAATATTTCACGGATTCAAGCAAATTTTAAATTTTATTAAATTACCATTAAAAAATAATTGGACAGTCAAATTTCACGGCATATTTATATTTGTTCAAAAGTAGTAGTGTTGCTGAGAAATTCGAGCACAGTGCAAAAGTTGAAAGTTTTGTTACTGACGATAAAGAGCCTTATAAAAGAAGTTATCGTATATTCTTAATCCCAGACTGTCTAAATGAACTAAACGTAAATCCTCACCGCTGGCTCTTGAGAGGCCAGTTGCAACGCGATTATCTGACAAAATATTCAAATCCGAGAGTTACAAAAACTGCCGCTATAAGTGGCAATAACGAGACTGTTATTTAACAGTAAAAAATTTCCCTTATGCACAGTTAATTATCAAAAGTTTTTCAAATTATTCAATAATACCGTAACTACATTTCAGCGAAATTTTCTTAGTCAAAATTAATTTGCGTATAACTTTTATAATTTCATTATTTTTACGGAGATGCATTGAGCCGTAAGTCAGTTTATATATAAATATGTACACATTATTTCTTTTAATTACATTTCATTTAAAAGAGCTATATCTCACGATATTTATCCTCCAATAAAATTTATAGAATGCATTTATTTATAAATAAACATGTAATCAAATTAAGTATCGGATTAAGAGTTGTCCATTAACTCGATTCGGTATTCACAAAAGTATTCACACTAGGTCAAATGCATTTGTGTTTCAATCACGCAGCAGCTCGTTTAAGGACGAGATGGTTGATTTATTTTTAGTACGGTAAATATTAACTATTTATATACCGTTTGTGTTATTCGCATTTCTCGAGAGAACAAGAATTTTGGCAGCATTTATCGTAAAATGAAAAAGAAAACCCTGCAAGCTTGTTGAAGCTCGTCAGAGAGTGATATTTGTCACAACTCATTTATACATATAGTCGACATTATGTCTTACAGTATACTCCATTCGTCGTATATATTTATATGGTTCACGCTGAAATACCATCACTCATTGACGTTGCTTAAACTAAGCCAATGAAAACATTGCTCATACACATTAATCTTTGTGTTAAAAGGCACAAAAACAAAGTGCATCCTGCTGCTGATGCACCAAATGTTCAGTGTTCATCGCTGTCCACCGTTATTTTTCTTTAATTGTAAGAAAATAATGCTAAAAAAATGTAATAATAGTGATCGAAAGGATATTGAATTTTCAAAATATTAAATTTATAAAAAATATATTTTCTCAGCTATTTTCACTTCAGTGCTGAAAAATATTTAAATACTTTTTTGAACTAACAGTTATTACTTTTCTTGTCCTAACGAAAAATGTTGTCTATTCTTAAAAAAAAAGATTAACAGATATAAATTGCAGATTATTTTGAAAATTACGAAGAAATCATGTTTAAGTTTGAATGTATAACTTATATAATTAAAAATAAATAAAATTTCGACAAAAAACGGATTGTAAAAAATGACAATTTCATCTTTTAGCGGGAACAAGTCTCGCTTTAATAAGATAAAAATAAAAACTATCAAAATTGAATAGAGTTTAATGAATACTAAAGTTGCCCATATTATATACGTTACCACTTAGATTAGTAAAGTATGATTGCATTTTTATGTCTGCAATTTTGATTCCAGTCCACTGAAAAGAGAAGAGAGAGAGAGTGTGTGAGAGAGGCTCTTAAAAACCGCGATAAAAATACGAGAATATGACAAACGTACTGGCGAGTTTGCGCGACCCCTATAGGCCGCATCAGAAATCTCACTGTTGGTTAGATGTTTCACCAGAGAGGAATCGATAGTCACAGCTCGAGAGAACGCATGGCGCAGGATGCTCTCTCCTCTAGCGTAACCAAGTAATGCCTCTGCCCGATAGAGCTGGGAGAAAAAAACGAGAGAAATAAAGAGAAAGAAAGAGAAACCGATTTGCAGTGGAGATACTACTCTTTTTACAGTGGAGGCTACTACTACCCTCGTAAATCTCATCGTTTTCTCTCGCTATACCAAACGTCAACCAAAAAACATCCTATAGATAGTAAAAAAAACAAAGAGGGGATTCACGCGTGAAGAGTATTGAAACTTCCGCTTGTAAAGGGGCTCTGTTTTGATTTGAAAGTATACGCGTAATCGATACCAAATATACGATAGATTCAATATCATTCTTAGGTTTCTCCCTTCTAACTTACGAAATATATATTTTTTTAACGTGATCGTAATATCCAATATCCAAATCTAAATAATTTCATATCACTTTGGGGTATTTAAATTTGGATATTGGAAAATTACGAGATAAATAATAATTTTTTTTAATTAAATTTAAAAATCATGCATTATCGTTTGACTTCTCATTGATAGTTATAGTTTTAAATTTAAAGTATAGATAATTTAAAAAAAAAACAAGTAAAAAATGCAATTCGCGATTCGTGGACGATTTGGCGGTTCCATTTTATACTTTAAATCGTAGATTTTCCTATTATAAGTTTTTTTTAACTCAAATTTAAGTCGAATATCATAAGAATTGTATATGATAATTTGTGATGCTTATCGGAACTCAACAACTTGCTTAAAACAATAATTTTACTTTTTTTTAGTCAAACTTTTATTTTGTTCACACTTACATAAAGCTTTTCTTTGCTTTTCCTCCCGGAACTTAGTCTAAAAGTTTACTTCGGGGAGCACGCACTGACCCCGGAATATGTATGAGCTCGACAGGAATTTTGGTCACTTGCCAGACGAGTATAGGATACATATTTGTATGCAGTAACCACTAGAGAGGTTCTTCTGTGATGAGAACTTCAAGTTTCACAAAGATAACGTCAAGGATACCTGCGAAAGCAATGTGTTAGTAGCAGATATTAGCAAAGTAGTCCGGGTTAGTAGAATTAATTCTCAGCTACAGTAGAAAAATCCACTTATTACTGATACTAATAAACTAATAATAATAACAATTAATTCATGTTGGTAATTATTTTTGTGCTTTTGTAAATTGACTGTGCATTTTTTTAAATGTTCGTAATTTCGCTATTGATAATGTATTTTTTATATTTTTTGTTTCATTCGTTATGATCCTGAAAAAGTTTTCATAATTTCATTCATAAAACATCATAATTTTTGTATTGTGACTTATGACTGACAAATTCACAACACGATTACAAATTTATTGAAACAAAACCAAACAAATTTATTGAAGGACAGAAGAACGTCTGCTAGGTCAGTTAGTAATTTATATTTTTTAACAACTAATAATATCTATAATTTAGCATTTTTTATGTTAATAATTTGACGATATTCATATATGAATTTTCAGAATGAAACTCATCACAATATTTGTATGTACGAAGATGAATGTCATAACTTGTATTATTGGATTACGTCAAGATTCTCAAAAATATCCTTCTTCAAGTGGGTTTATCACAAGAGGTTCATTGGGAGTTTTGATTAATTAAGTATGGTTTGCTTATGACGGAATTACACGAATTTTCGTTGGGATGATCATCATTCATCTGATTTAGCTTACCACGACTTCCATTAAACTGCTGTTACGCAGGATTCGCTTAAGCATGTAACATCATACGTGTGGTCTAGTGAGAATTTACCATAGTGGTTTTGACATTAGCATATACAGAATTTACCCCTTCAGTGAGAATTTGAGCGTGGAGAAAATATCCGCGAGTGTGTCTGAGGTATACTCCGTTCTCATTCATCCATCATTCCCTTGGCTACCCATCGTAGCTGAAAAATCCAATTAGTGGAAATAAAGGAGAATCGATAATGCTTGTATACAATTGAGCGCATAACCTTTCTGTATTAGTTTTCGAATGATTGTTCAAATTTGGCATTCTTCAGCATTTTAAAAATAAGCGTATAACGAGTGGCAACTTAAAAATCACATAACTGTCTGAAAATAAATTCCAGCAGATTTATTTTTTCAAGTTTAAAATAATTTGTCTAGTAGTAATGCTTTTTTTCTGATAATGAATCTTACAACTAATCTAACAGAAAATAATTTAAATTCAAACTTTATTTTTCGTAAAAAAAAATGTTGTTCTTCATAAAATAAAGTTGATCTTCGACATAAAACGTCAGTCTTATTAATTTAAGCTAGGTTATTATTTCTTTTTCTCAAGTTCAACAAAAATAAAAAAATATATTGTATGTAACTCGTACGTGTCAAAAAGATAAAAGACTTCAGTCAAATGGCAGTGATACTTATTAAAGATTAATCAAGATCCCGTGACCCGTTATTTCATAATATTCTCTCAGAGTCACTTTGATTTTCCAGTTTGTCGCACATTGAGGTAGAGAAAAGAAAAAAAAACAAAAGGTTTGATACGGACGAAGATTTCCCGAGTTAAATAAGTTGCATGAAAACCACTGGTACTAGCGCACCTAATTGATGAAAGAGAGTGAGAGAGAGGAAATGAGAAAATGATTCTGTTCTTTCATTCTCGGGCGTACAGCCCATTCGTTTGAAATCAAAAGCAGCGCAGCCGTAGAAATTGCCTGATAGAACCAGGAACTTCGAGGATAAAGTCCCAAGAGTCCTTCGTACAACGCAGCCAACACGAGCTCCAACCTCCGCTGGGTATCAACTCTGCTCTCATCTCTCATTCTCTCGCCTCTTCAAGACTTTTTGAGAGGCTTTCATCTATTCTCATCAAAAGCGACTTCCCGTTATATATCAAACAATACCTATTAATATAACTGCACTAACAAAAAGGCACATTGTAGCTCGGCAACGTTCAGTGAAAAGAACATTTTCGTTACTACTTCTCAATTTAATCGACCTTCAATTCTGATACCATTCTATTTTCAAACGCACACATACATCTTGCTTTAGCAACGTGTAATCTTTGAAAAATGTTTTTTTTTCCCGAAATACTATATGAAGGTTTTTCATACAACAAAGTTTAACTAATTCATTGTGAGTAATTATAATTGAATAAGTATTTTCACACTAATAATGATATAATCCAATAATTTCACCCTGAAATTTATTTTAAGCTGTTGTAAAAGAATAGTCTAAAACAAGTAAATAACAAAAAAATATCCAAAAAAGCTTATAAATAGGATGTAACATTTTCAAGTTATTAATATTTAACTGTAAATTATAGTTGGTATTACTGATTATGTAATCAATCTAAAAAAAAATTGTAGATTATTTTTTGGTTTATCAAGGTTGGATTAAATTGAGAAAACAGAACTGGGCTTGGATATTGGAAGATTTGATTACAAACTATTGGCTCACAAAATGTAGCATCGTATCTATCAAGCTCTTGAACAGTTTATTTTCGACATAAATTGAGCGGAATAATTCGTAAAAGAAACTTAATAATCACTAAAAATATCGCTGTAATGATTAAAGATACAAAGAGCGCCGTTTCATATAATTTTAGATTGGATTCAGTCGAATGAATTTGATATTTTTACAAACCACCTAAAAAATCATTGTAATTATTAATTTTTATTAGTTGTATGATATAATTCGTGTAGCAAATATATTTTCGTTGAAGCTTTACCATTTGATAATTGTACTAATTTTACTACTTTTTTATTACTATTTATTCCGATGTTTTCCCTTTTACACTTCATCCCCTTCAATTCTTTTCTTCTCTTTTTTTTCTTATTCTTTAAGAAACTAGGATTTATCCCGCGCGCTATTGCGCGCGAACGATTGTCTGGTAGCGCTGCAGCGCTCCTTTTACAAAATCG
>JABMBV010085150.1:0-12159 GCA_018906735.1 Mesochorus sp. PSUC_FEM 10030011 | reverse complement strand
TGCACTAAATTTTTCAAAAAAATGTTCCAAAAAATTATATCTAACGATTTTACCTCTATTATCCATAAACAAAAGAAAAAATATATATTTTAATATAACTATCGTGAAATTACATCCTTAAGAGGATTATAAATGATATGAATAATCACTGGTAGCTATAGGATACAAAATAACTAACTAGTAGAGGATTATTTATTATTTCAATGATATACATTCAATACATATTCTTTTATTTAAAGGTGTCAATTTTTCATTGGAAATCTGTGACTATCCAATTAAATCGAATTATTCGTGAAATGAAATCGATTATTCCTAAAGTTGATAGAGTTTATAAAGATGAAAATTCACGATATTGTTCTGATTATTTCCATGAAAATTGTCATTTCTGTCGTACATTGAAATAAATTATATTCCCACGCATATATATATTTTTTTCTTCTTTCATTTATATTCATTTCCCACATAGATTGATCAGAATAACTTGAATCAGTGACTTCTTTTAGAAGCGTATATTTTTCCGCCTATGACATTTTCTTGATGGCAATGCCCCTAGGCAATCAGGAGCAATCAGATTACATACTAGCATCAGTAAATTTTGTGTATATGCGTGAAAGCGGGGATGTAAACTCTCGAGGGGTGGAGGGGGGGGGGGGGGGTTGGAATCGTCGTCGAGAGATATGGCAACGAATATGTCGGAAATTGGAAACTCCTGACAGAGAAAGAGGGGAAGAGAGAGAGAAAGAGAGAGAGAGAGCAACTAAAGGGAGGTGACAAGTACTCGAAGAGGGAATACAGTAATATAGAGAGAAAGATAGAAACGAATAGAAGAGTGAAAAGCAATGCGCGATATACTCTCGAGCTGAGTTTGCATTTCAGTTCGAGAATTCAATAACTAAACCAATTATCCCGCGTGCGGCTGCGATGAGAAAGTTTTAATCCAGTGTGCCCATCCTATCGCATCACCCCTTCGCCAATCAGACTAGTCCGCGCGGAAATTAAATTTATTCGTTCGCGCACGGGCATCCAGTTCGACAGAGTTTTTTTTCTATATTTTTTTCTTTACCTCCCCCGAGATGTGTTCTCTAATGTGATTAAAACTCCCTATACTTCTTCACGGACAAAAAAAAAACTTGAAGGTTAGTCAGCCATCAAGTTGGAACTCGGGGAAGAGCAAATAAATTTTTTTTTTAATTTAACACTTGAAGTACTATCCCCCAAAAGACAAACAATGTTGTTTGCACATGAAATAAAGTTTCCTCTAATCACGGCTTTTACACAATGTCAACGAGTTTCACCTTTTTATATCGACTGCTATCAAATAAGATACATTACCCATTTATAACGATTCATATATATATATTTTTTTTTTACTTGCGCGTATAAAAAGTGCGTCAGTCGATTTATCGAGATTTTATATTCACGCTATAACGTCACTAAATAAAAGAGATAGAAAACTAAAAGCGATCCTCTGTACACGGGAATGGGTATCGTAAACGATCTTAAAAGCCATTTCATGTCCATGGGAATGTATCGTAAACGATTCCAAGTAGAAGTGGGTTCACTGTAAACTCTCCTCGAGCGACAATATTCTCTTGATTTCCTTTTTTTTTCCCTCGTGCATCAACTTTAAGCAGGGAAAAAAAAGACGCAACCTTTCCTTTCAATCATTTATCTAGCTGATACACCAAGAATCTACGCCACATCTGTTGCATACATTACAAATAAAATCTACGCCCTATATAGTACAGAATAAAAAAAAAAGCTTCAATAAATCAAGAGATCCTCAAACTCATTTCAAGTCAAGTGGAGCAACATTAAACACTCTCAACAAACGTTTCCGTGCACTTTTCTTTTTTTTCGCACTAGTTGAAAAATAAATTTCACTTGAATAAGGATGTACTTGTATAAACCTAAAAATAAATTTAGGTTTCGAATTTTTTTTTTTTTTTAATAAAAATAACTGTCATAGGAACTCGGATTTCAAATGTCAAAAACTTTTGACGTCATTGTGAAGATATTAAATATTAAAATCGTCATTTTTCGTGACTTCTCACCAAATCACACATATTCAATTTGCGCGGTTTTAAAAACGGAATATTTTGATTGTCAGATAGTAAAGACTTCTCAAATTTATTGCACATTATAAAAACTGAGAAAAAAAATTGCAGCAAGTAATGAAAAGTGAGTGCTACATATTTTTATTCCTCATATTTGAAAAAAAAAAAATTCGAAATAGAAAAAAAAACCGAACAAAAATATTTCGTATACAAAATAAAAAAAATAAAGAACTTTTTTTCTATAATCAAGTGAATTTTTGAACAAGATTAAGTAGTAATATGATTCTCAGTACGCGCAAAGTTTCGAAAAATTATATTTAAAAACCTGTACCTGATGATTTAGCCTCTTCTTTATATATGTATGTGATTATGAATATGTGGCAAGTACCTTCATAAGTGAATAATTTATAAAAAAAAAAAAAAAAAAATGAGCATCGTTGTTTTATTTATTCCAGCAGATAGCACAAAATATTGTTGAATTATGGGTAGGTTTTTTGATAGGAAAAGCTCCATATATGCGATAAGGACAGAGCTATGAACTCGCGAGCACACACAGACGTTACCGCGTCTATAAATGTATTATAAATCTCCCAGAACACGAACGCTCATAGGACTGAAATATTCTGAGACATATATAACGTATCATACACACATACACATACAAACGTATACGTATTGAATTCGTGTACTGCATGCGCACACGATGGGTTACACTTCTCTCTATTCTCATGGATGAACTTAACTACAGAGAGAGAGAGAGACTGCGGCCTGGGGTTTTCCTCTTTTCTCAACCCCCTCGCGAAGTGTCGACTCTCGACACAGCTCGGCCGGTACAACAGCAGTGCGGCGGTGTTCTCTTTCTCTCCTCCCCCTCACGACCCTCAGGTCCTTCCTCTTTCGAGATGAATACCTCCCCATTCAGTGTGCTCGCTCGCTACTATTATGTCCTAGCACACATCCGCCATGGAAAAACCTCCGCGCCTTCCATCGTCCGCCTCCAGCATCCCCCTTCCGACCGAGTCCTACACTTTTATACCCATTCCGCCCTCTTTCCTCTTCCACCCTCAATGTCTCATAAGAAGATACGACAATGCTCCGTAATGTTCCCAGGCGCTGCACAGCCTTTCAATGATACAGACACAGACACACACACACATGCCCTTTTTACAGCCAAGATATTCAATCTCTGGAGTATTTTCATACCGAGATATTTATACGTATATTTATTTGAACAGAGAGCCTGGATTTTCACAGCATCCAACATTCAATATATAATTCTAGGAATCTTTTTCAATGAACATTCAAGCTGTGACAGATGATTATAGTTATCGAGCTCTCGGTACAGTTACGCGTACTAATTACGTCTGTATAACTTTGAGGGCTTGAAAATGGATTCATGCAAATAAATAAGCAGCATTAATAGATTGTCATTAGCATTGTCAATATTGATCGCTTTCACATTTTATAGTCAATTAGTCAAACCTCTACCCCAATGATCAAGAATCCATATACAACTGCTATATCCCTATCTCTCGGCCCACCATTATTCGATACGTGGATGTTTATGGGTTTCTGCGGACATACATGGTTTATGCATGTGCCCGCGTTTATCGATTAAACACAAATAGCATCGTTAACGTATTGGCCTCATAGCGATACATATCTGCGAACATTATAATTCAGGTACACTCGAACCGCACGCATGTAAGTTCAGTTCCAAGACGTTTTTTTTTTCTTTCTTTCTTCTTATAGGCTTTTACAGCCGCATTTTATCCCTCATCTGATTATATTTTGTACGATAAATATATTGATTACATGATGTAATCAATTATCGATTTCGCGATATACATCTAAAACTCCATATAATGAGGACATGCACTTGCGTAACAGTATTTGTGAAAGCTTCCCTCTGATATTCCCTCTTGTTAGTTGCACAAGACGCGCATATGATATACCTACCGTTGATTACGTATTTATGGAATACATCATGCCGTGGTACACCTGCCCTAGAATACTAAATTCATAGTCACGACGCTGCTCTCTGATCCACATTTTCGTAAAACATTGCACTTTCATTAAACCTGAACTTTTGCCGCAATTATAGCATATACTTCAAGCAAACACATGCATTCATGCTTTACAGCAGCAAATTGTGGTTTATGTTATATGGGGAGTATTCCAATGGAAATTTGCATGTATCGATCAGTTCATTATTAACGATGTATATACATCGCTCGACGGGATTCTGCGGATAATATCATGTTACCCATGAAGTTTTATCATCATGTTACGATCTCGTCTATCAGATGTAACAAATTTTCACTGATCTTAGCTTGTGCACAGTATTATACGCATTATTAATCGGTTACCGTATATAAATAAATTTTTTTTTTTTTCATTCCGAAGTATTTCTTCACTCACCTATAATACATTCATTATGTCAATCAATTTGATCATATTTTATGCTGACTATTTATGTCGATAAACAAAAATGCTTTTACATTTTCAATAAAAAAAAAAAAAGAGAAATGATTGAAAATTTTTTCGAGAGAATTCTGAAACTCGCTGATTAATTTCATCACAGTTTGACCCGCGATATATTTTTTTTATGGATTCATTATTAAACCTCATACTATACACTAACACTTATTTGCTCCATCGAAATTTGTAAGATTCTGAGATTTTATTAATGCAATTATATGTAATTGTATTATTCGATATTATTATCGTATCTAAATCATTAAATTAAATTATACAAAATCCCCCAAATTTACACCATATAAATTTCTGAAATTCTAATATTTCATTGATGTAATTCGATTCAGTAGAATATTCCTCATTGAGTTGTACAATTTGATATGATTTCCATCTCTAAATCATTTAATTAAATTACACACGTAATCCCGCAAATTAACTTTATCGATATTTTCAACATTCTTACGTGTCATTAGTACTAACAGATTCAACAAAATATTGTATTTCCAAATTATGTTGATAAAGTTACTTAATTTAGTATCATTTTTATTGATAAATTAAATTATTCAAATCAATAGATAAAATTTCAAAATTCCGTACTTATATATGATACGAGAGCGTAAGAATAACGTGTACGTGGATTAACGATTACATCATCGTGAGAAATTAATCAACTTCATTAAACGTGTTTACGAGAATACTAGAGCGCAAGAATGGCATGTAGTACGTATATGGATTAATGATTATATCATCATGAGAAATTAATCAACTTCATTAAACGTGTTTTATAATGATATCGAAATAAGTAGTCAGAAAATAATGAAGAAAATGAAAGCGATTAAGTCCATAGTTGCGATAGAGACTTCTCGATCATTCGTTTTTGCGGTTCATTACTCCGGTGTGCATGGTGAAGGGTCGATCACATGTTGCACTTCGCCGTCATTGAGAGTCGGATAACACACGTAAACCACATGGGTTTTAGGTCAAATCCTACACACGTACGTATATACGTATATAAACGCTGAGGCTAAAACAGTTTGAAGAGCAGTCACGCGGATTCGCAGCCACCAAGTTCGGTTATTATTCACCGTGTATTAGCGATTTGCCGGTTCTATATGTATATATATATGATAATAGAGGGAAAGATATAGCCGCGGTAGAAGTCAAGGGGAAAGCGGAAGAGAACGCACGTCGAAACTCGGGCGCCTTCATCAGTCATCCTATACTCTCGCTATAGCAATTTGTCTGGACGTGCACAGAGAGAATAGACAGCTGATTTGCTAATAGCACTCGTGCATCATACCACCAGATTTGAAATCTCATTTTGAACTCTCCTATCCTCGCGATTTAGGAACTGATAGAGATGACAATTGGAAAAAAAAAAAAAACAAAAGACGAGGGTGGACGTCTCGAAATTTCTGGGGTTGTCATATCCCCGACCTATCATCGATTCGTTAAAAGGATAATTACTGTCGATAATCGAATCCAGCGAAAATTGAAAACGTCAAATTCATCGACAGTTTTACTGTTCAGATCGTTTTTGTTTTTGTTTTTTTTTAATTTATTTATCGTTTTATATGTTTCGATTTATGTCACGTGATTTGTATGAATATTCGTAAATAAAATTTCCCTTTTTTTTTTAATATTGCATCGATAGACATTTCTGATGAAATACTGTGAAAAAATGTAATAAAAAGTCACGAAAAATTGTCAAATTGTTCGATAAATTATCACAAAATTGAATGATTCTTCTACATGATTAACAAATTATTAATAATTAACAAAAACAATCAATTTTTATTTAATTTAGTGAAATATAGAGGCGAAGTGTGGCACCTAGTTTCAATAGTTTAAAATATACACGACACAAAAAAAAAGTTGTATACAACACGAAGATAAGTGCATTCACTTACTGATTCGACTGAAGAATCTGCTGATCGAATTGCTCCAGAAAATTCGCAGTGCCCAAAGGCATTTGAGATTTCACGACCTGCTCACAATTTTCTCATTCACACGTGTATATATTACAGCAAGTGTTCGACTTCTTGGCTTCTTCGATGCCGGGGGCGACCAGTGGAAAACGAACGATGAGAAAGTAGCTCGAGGGGGGAAGAGGCTCTATTCGGCATTAACTCAGCTCACGAGAGAAGAATTCGTGGGGGAAACTGGTCTAGTCGCCGCAATATCTTGCCCCGAGGCTAAGCGTATATATTCGTCAAGAGAATGCTTTAAGAAGGAAAAGCAGCAGAGCCTTTTCTCGGGCACATACCCAATAGCCTTTGGCTCACGAAAGCCGCTGGCCATGACGGTATGCCTCGGGACCCGAGATCCTTTTCTTTTTCTTTTTTCGTTTCTTCAGCATCCGAGATGTTAGATGGTCTTGTTATCTTGAAGGATGAGCATTTCTTACCCGGGGAATCATTGCCGGACAACGACGGATGAGGTCGTCTGGAACCAAGTGCCCTAAACTCCCTGTTTGATCACCACATTCGTACATATGTTAGCCAAATATTTGTATCAATTATCTATAAAGAAAAAAATGTATTTCTCAGTTTTTCAAAAAGAAATGTCTTTTCAACCATCCAGAACCTCCTTAAACACGTGATTGTTATGAAAAATTACGAAAAATGACGATTTAGATATCTCTTCTGAATCAAAAGTCATTGAAATTTTAAATCCGTTAACAATCTCGACGTAAAAGAGTCGTTAGAATCTCAGTTCCAAGTCTCTCCACCGATTCCCAATCATCCACCCGACGATGATCAGTTGCATCAAATGTGAAAAACAAAACGATTGGTGATGTGTTTCAGGTGAGCATCCGGCGGCAATGCAGCACGGAAACTCGAGCAAGAGTGGCGCAGCAACGCGTACACTCGCACTTCTCCTTCTGCTCATACACGCTGGATCGTTCGCAAGGTGACTGATCGACGACTGGCAGTAATAACCTGGTCAAACGTGTACTGCCGCCGTCTGAAGCAGCAGTGATTGCGCGCTGTGTTACCCCAAAATCCTTGCGATCAATCTCCCACTCTATCCAAGTGCTTGTCGGTCATCGTCCTCGCGTCCTTTGTGAAAAAAAGAACATTTGAACTGTGTGTACACAAGAAAAGCCTTCCTCTTCATCTTCTCCTTCGCTTATTCTCGTCCCATCGTTGCCCGTGTGCGCGTTCCAATTTAGAAATGGAAAACAGCTGCATCTATGAATTCATTGCCAGAATTCCATATCTCCAATCATAGTGTGACCTATCGACGTTCCCCCTGGTAAAATATTTGACAGTCGAGTGATCACTCAACGACGCAATTCCAATCCAGATCGATCCAATCCAAGAACAATCAATGAGCTGACGTTGATTCTTCGCGATGATGATAATGATGGCATGTTCCCAAGCCATCAATGATTACACGGCTAATGGGAACATCGCCATTGTTTATAACCGATCATTGATCGATAGTGGCAGAAACTGACATTAAGAACAACTGGACTAGATGGTCCAACATATAAATTTCATTGCTGAACCGGTTGGACTCTCTAGAACGATTCGGTAATCATCTTGAAGAGTGAAACATGAAAAAAAAGGTTTCTTATCCGCTGGAAACTCTTGCGAGAAGAAATGAAATAAAGTCTACTTGCAAATGGGTAAAAAGAAACAATGAAATCCAAAAAAAAAAACGATAACGATAAGAATAAATTACGGTATGTTTCATTTAGAACTCGACGGAACGATGATTCGTCGTTCATCCTTCCAAGAAAATGCTTCGAGCTGAAACATTTATCAAATATCGGTAGTCGATAACGATAAAACTGTGATTAATGTGTGCAGAACTTTTATTTGATTTTTTTTTTAATTTTCTTTTTTTTTTCTTTTCAATGCGTGAATGATGTACGAAATTGGAGTAACAGTGTACAGTTGAACGACGAGTTTTAGGGTAGTCCTGTTGATAGACTGAAATCGATGAGAGTCAAGGCGAAAAAAAAGCAATTATTTATAACAATTTGTAACGATATTTGTAACGACAGCGCGAAAGAGCAATACATTTTTTATAAATATTTTCGTTACATGCATTTAAGCAATATTTCGTAATAATTGAATTTTCATTCAATTAAATGAATTTTTGTTTGAAGTTTCCGAGTTTTAATAGACGAATAGAAAATTCATTGCTACACATTTTGATAAAGAAATAAAGAGAAAATAAAAGCACATTGAAGAACAGCTGAATTTGAATTCACGGCAGGACTACCTTAATCTCGTGAGTAATGAGAATGAACATATAGATTAGGGCAAATACATATAGTTCGATCGTGAGAATGTAATTTATCAAGTCTCCGTCGATCGAGAGCTCTGTTACTTTTCTTCGAAGTCACGTACGTGTTTACGATTACAACGATTAAGGATTCCCGTCAGGATGAGTCTGTCCATCGTCGGACAGGAATCCCTTAACGTTAACAATAATGTATCTGAAATATCAACGTGTAATAAATCGTTACATCATCAAGCCCCTCAAATGATCTTGGAAAAATGTGGCGGGTTTTAGCGCGAGGGCATTGGACCCTGTCAGTATTAATCTCATTTTCATTCGTCGTCTCTTCCCCCCCTCCCCCCTCTCTCTGTCTCGTCTTTTCTCACTCATTGCTTTGACTTTAACCATCTATGAAACTAATCCACGCTCCATACAACTTTGGTTAGTTGAATGAAGAAGAAGAAGAAGAAGAAGAACAAATCTAGCAAGTCTTCCCCACGCAAGCGTTCGGAATGTTAGAGAGAATGAAATAGTAAAAAGAAAACGTAGAAGTGAAAAGCTTTAATGCACATAAATCTCCATGACCAATTAAGTTTTGAGCCAAAACTGCCTCAGCTTCCTAGAGACTCACTAACGAGAATCCATCGTCTTCTCTCTCTCTCTCTCTCTTTTCTCTATTTCTTTTTATTTCTCTCTCATCCTGAAGAGTAATCTCAAAATTTCATTAACCGTCCTCCCTCGCTTTTGCACGAACATAACGAGAGGGATATAAAGAGAAGTTGTACAAAAAAGATTGGAATATTTCGTGGCTAAAGACTCGACATTCTAGAAGAATTCTCACCGAACAATTGGCCCTTATATTGCTGTCGTATTTTCCCTCCAGATTTTTTTTTTTGTCAAAGACAAAGTTGATTGATCGTGATCTTTAGTATTATCCGTCTTATTGTATCAAGTGCGCAATACATTTATTGAGGAATTGATATTGTTTTGCTAAAGATCACAAACCCTTACTTTTAACGATAACTGACTTTAGTACTCTTTCAAAATCGCGATATTTGTGGTTATTAATAAATAAGAGTGAAAAAAATTGAACCATTCCTTTTCAGAATTAAAAAAAAAAAAAAACATTTTCTCGTTTTCTTTGAGGTAAGTATATTTTTTCCCCCATTTTTCTTTATCTTTTGAAATATATGACTTGAAATAGATGCGTTTTATTCCTTTTTGCAAAGAAATAAATCCGTATTTGCGAAAGTAGAAGTAATAGAAGAGTATCAGATCGAGATATCGAGTATGATGAGCTTGTGAAAGCCGTAGCAAAAGCAGAGAAGACACGGAATAAAAAGGGAAGAGAAACATAGCAGCAGCAGCAGCAGCAGAAGCAGCAGCGAAAGCTCATCGGGTCTTGCGACGGGAAACTCATTTATTCGATTTCTCTGGTATGGGCGTTGACTGGTCGAGTTCTTTCCTTTCAGCTTCTCTTCTGCCATCCTCTTAGATTTTTATCCTGATGTGAGTGTGTGTGTAAGCGCATTTTTTTCATACTCCTTGCACATTACCGTGCCATAAAATATCGTAAACGCGTTGCAGCAAAAGCGATAGCTATGCAATTGAAAAAAAAGGGGGCATGGAGAGAAAAAAGCTGAGAAAACCGAGAGGGACAGCTTAAATTATGATACTTCGTGACAAGAATATTGCGGAAGCTTTGAATTTCAAGAGTCTCTCGTCTCTCTCACACTATCTTTCTTAAAAACTTGTTCACAAAATTATCCCGTTCCATCAACGCCACACCTTTCGATTTTTTTAAATAGAAATAAAAGTTGAAAATTATTCACGATAAAATTTAATTATTGAAAAACAACGCGTACTCTTATTAGCGAGAAAAAAAAATTGATAAACACATACAAATTTATCGATCTCATATAATCTCCCGAAAAAAAAAAACAAACAAGCAAAATCGGCATTACCTGACAGTCTATTAATTTGCATTCGTTAATTAATAAATTCCCCGATAACCAGAGTCCGAAACAAATAGTAAAAAAATACAAACTTTCGCGGGAAAAGAAAAGGTGTGTATAGGTGAGCGTGTTTCGTGATATAATCATTTATTCCCGTGCAATAGCCAACGTCCGATGCGAGCGACGCTTAATTGTGCCTCACTGAGGGACGTTAACAAACGACATTCGGTACTGCACCCACCATCACCCCCTTCTGCCAAAATACGAGAATTAATGGTTTCCAATCCCAAGCGTGATCCTAAACATTGTCGTCCGATCCTTGTTCTGTTTTTTTTTTTTTTTTCAAAATTGACGCGGTTTCAACTGGTCCGAATGCGTGAATATCATGGGAGAGAAGTCAAGGTATAAAATATGTCATGAAAATTTTGATTTTTTTTTCCAGTACCGATCGTGAATTTTTAATTAATATGAAAGAATCAATTAAAAAAAAATCAGCACATTGACCTTTTTTTCTGATCCTGATTCTGATAGATTTATTCTGATAAAATATGGAACGTTATAAAATATTCTAATTAGAAAAACTCGCTGAATAAGTGAGTGGGAGAGAGACGGGACTCAATAATACGTATTTTCTGCTACAAAATTAAGCGCAACTGAAATGAAAAAAAATGCATAAATAATTTTGGAAACAATTGTCTAAAAAAAAATACAGAGATTCCGTATAAAATTTGTATCGGGCGCCACATTGATTGATAAATGTTTGAAGTGTGGTTGTGATTCTTATCCACAGACAATAGATATTGCTAATATCACGTAATACTATTTAAACTTTTTCTTTATACTGAATAAAACATTACGCGCTATTCGAGGGCTGATGAAAGATATGAGTTACAATAACCCGAGAGCTTTAAAATTATCAGATATTTCCCGATATATTTCGCCACAAAATTTTCGCTGCGCACTCGGGATTTCGACCTGCCAAATATCACGAATACGTTGCTATGCAACGAAGCCATCGGAAAATATTTTATTAATTTTCTAGCTCGAAGGGTGTTGAGAGAATTTTTTTTTGTCATCCAAATTTTAACCAATGGAAATTTGGTATTTAACGTTTTTGCCAATTTAACCATAATTCGATTTCTTACTTTCTCGTCGTAAAAATTGGGACTTTTCGTTTAAATTTTTTTCATACTTTTGTGAGACACTTTTAAATCGATTTTGTTTTTCACTCTCAGCTCGATGAATTTTTACGTTTTTTTTTCATGTTTTTATGCCACGTTAAATACCAAAATTCAATTGGTGGCAGTCCATGTGAAAAAAAAGATCATTAATACTTTTTGTACTTTTATTCGTTAATGTAATATTGAAAAATGATCATTCTTCAACTCTACGATCCAGAAGATGTGTGTAATAAAACAAAAAAAAATATATAA
>JABMBV010085139.1:0-12170 GCA_018906735.1 Mesochorus sp. PSUC_FEM 10030011 | reverse complement strand
TATACTTTATAGACAGCGCTGTAATAAATTAGAAGAAATATTGATGGGAGCTCTATACAAACTATTTTATAAGAATTTCATTGACTTCTCCTGTATGTAAAAATAAACTTTTAGAGTAAAAAAATATATATATTTGTAACATTCGCGTGTTATGGATTTGTAAGCAACGCCTTCGTCGACACACGGTTGAGTAATAGATTTGGAAATAACGCTTATGAGTGCGCGTGTTCAGTGTAAGTGTATAAATCTCGCTTCACTCTCGCGTGCTTTTCTATTTACGTTTGATATGATTTAATCGTATATTGGGACGAAAATTGCGTGTGCGAGTACTAATAGTATATCAATACATGTGAAATTGTACACTGCAAAAAAAAAAAAGAAAAAGAAATCGATTCATCTTAGAGACTGCACTTAATTTCCTAATTTTGTTATTTTACTCGCACATTTTTGAAATTCTTTCTTTTTATTTCTTTTTCAGTGCAACAATGTTCACGTGTGAGAATATTATGTACGTGTGATACAACGACACCAACGACAGCGACGATGATTGTGGGTGCAAAGAGTTTCACTAGCAACGATGCTTCATGAAAGAGTCTCGAACAACATTTAAATTATTGTTATTTGCATATGTTATTTGTATGAATACAACTCGATATCAAATGTATTATTTTCTTTTATATATGATTCTCAGACACATAAAAGATGTAACATGGGAAATTAAGGATTTTTAGAATATACTTTGTATTTTTATAAATACATTTTAGAATATTTAGCAAAAGATACATCGAAATGTACTAAAACACTACTTTGATTTAATATTAAATCTTTTCAGCATTATATCGTTTGAAATGATCAATTATTTTTATTTGAATTTTTACTTTTAAAATTGTAATTAAATTTAAATGTAAATTATACTGGAATGGAATATATACGCTAATAATCCTTATAATCGTGTTAATGATTAATTTTGATAGTACCATTATGACGTGGAAAGTATGATCGGAATTGCACATGCATCGGGAATAATTCGTCTGTCGTTGTAGTCGTCGTTAATAAACACAGAAATGATTTTTTTCTCTCCTATACTGATCCCTCCTCCCGACAGTTTTTTTTTAATTTTTACTCTCATTATAGAGACATTCGTCGAGGCTGATTGGGTGAAAGTTAAACTTTCATTCAAAATCAGCGTTTTTTAAATTTCTTTCCTCTCTTTTTTTTCTCTCTCTCTCTCTCTCTCTTTCTTGATCGACGATATTCGTAAAGTTTAAAGCAGGGGAGACGTTTTTGGTCCTTAGTATAAACATTTTCAATGTATTAACTCAAAAAGCGGAAAATAAAAAATAAGTAAATAATTTTGTCAATGGTCCTGGTTACTCCGGTACCCAGTGTAAAACCGATTGAGGAAGGGTCCGCTGACAATCGTCATAATTTTATAATAAAGGATAATAAAATTTGTTCTACAAATTAAAACAAAAAAAAAGAAATACTTCATTCGATAAACAAATCTTGAAATTTCTAACGATATAAATATTCTAAAAATTCGAGTCCAGAGAATTGATGCTATCAATAAAAAATTAAACTCATTCAATTTAGATGAATTCCATAATGCATATAACAAACTTTTTTCGAAATAAAATTTATTTATAAAATAACTTTTTTTCAGAAACCGAACTTTACAAAATTAAAGTAAAATATATAGGGACAATAAATAGATTTTTTTTCTTATTGTACATTATATGTCTGATACTACAGGAATTCTAAAGTAAAATGACAAAAATTAATCTCAAAATTAAAGAATCTACGATGTATACTGGCTAAACATTGAAATATTTTTTGGTGACGACGATCCGTCACGCTTCACAGTGACGAATCTTTCAATTGATATCATATTTTTACTTTTTTGTTTCCAATCTTCGTAATATATCCTACAAGGAACAAAATACATTATAGGACAATATTTGGGATTGAATAATTGTCTTACGTTCTACTGCTGATAAATTACTACGAAATGCTGCTGCTATCAAATATTTTTTTTGTACTCTCTTTGAACGTGGCTCGTAGCGGAGAAGCATAACATGGCGGACGGATTTCGGTGGTGGAATTTTTGGGTTTTGGGGTGTTTAACCGACAACTCGTAATTATTACTCTCTCTCTCTTTTATATATATTTTTTGTGAGCTTTCAATACCTCCTCAATACTCGAGCCCGATCAACCAACGATTGTATATTATCAGTTATCTCAAAAAAGATATTTACGCTCGAGATGTTTTGCTCTAAACGTTAGAAAAAAAATAGGAATAAACAAGAAATACGCTATTATAGAAAAAGACATTTTTAACATAAAATAAAATTAATTTTGTAAAGTTATATTTGAAACAATAAAAATATTAAAATTGCTTGTACAATATACACAATATTAATTCACTTGGAATTTCATCGAAGCTGTAAACTATTATTTTTCAAATACAAAAAACTTAATTATTATTATTGTTAAAAAAATAATTGCTATTAAAAATATCTTTTTTAGTTGATAATATTAAGTATGCATAAGCAAGATTAAGAAAAATGTATATATATTTTTCATCATCTTACCTTTAACGTCATCGTCTTCGATCGTGGTGCTGCTGTCGCTCGATTCCTTCACCTGAGATCCATCTCCCTTCTTCGTGACGATGCTTCGAGCTGAAGTACGCAAACAAATATTAGTAATTATGGCAAAAATAATTCTCGCTGCTCTTCGCATCGAGAAGTTACGATGTTATGTAAAAGTATTTATGTATACATGTATATGCATATGGTTTTTAATTCAATTTGTAAAATATTCAAAGAAGTGAATGAAAGGCAGCGAAAATTTAAATTTCGTTCGAGTTTCATCGTAGAAATTCGAGAATAAACGACACATACGTGACACGAGAACGAATTAATACGCATACAAAATTCATCATAGAGTGTCGCGACAACGTCTCGAGAGATGAGTGCATTCATAACTTTCTATACAAAAAATAGAATCGAAGATTAAAAATTAAAAAAATTAAACTGCGAGTCAGGACTTTTAGCTGCGCGGATCAAGAATGAAAATGTTTGTGAAAATGGAGAAACGTAAAATAGTAAAAATTTCGTGAATGTTTCCACGAGTTTTTATAAGGCCGTCCATTTTAAATCTGGAAATTCTATTGCACAAACTATTGGTATTGGAATTTGTTATACGGAAAAAAAAATACTTTTAGGATATAATATATAATTCTCAGATTCATAGGAAGGAGTGGAGTGGATGAGTGTCGAAGTTTCGTATACGAAGGAAAGACGTACGAAAAGGGCGAATAAAGTAACGGGTTGGAAAAATTTCAGGAAAAAGGATGGGGGAAGAAAAACGTGAACGAGAACCAGCTCGTAAAGCTTAGGTTCGTAAAGTCGCATTTTCCCTGGGCTGTTCTCGCTCGGTTGGTCGAGAGGTTTGCGAGGGTTTTACACCCTGGTGTTTGGTGGAAAGACGTATGAGGTACACCTAGGAGAACTCAAGAGAGAGATAGAGAGAGGGGAAAAGATAAAAGAGGGAGAAGGAAGGCAAGCACAGCCCTGGGCGTCGCACGTTTTAAGCCCCCGCTCGTAAATTAAAAGGGTAACCGTATGCGGGCCAACCCGCGTCTGGCCGCGTTAGAAATCTCCGATCTCCTTGGAATTTCCAACAGCGAAGATATTGAAATAATAAAAATGAGAATATAGAGACGAAGAATCCAATATAACGTAAAAAAAAGCTTTTGAACGGTGAATTTTAATGAAAAATAAAATAAGAAATAATGATATACTAATATTTTCATTTTCGATTGACCGTCTTTTTTATATCGTTGTGTAATATCGTATGCGTTTTAATTGTTGTTATTCGAAGCATAATTTCTTTTGCCAATAAGTGTAATTGATAAATGCATTTGTGATTGCATAGAAAATTTTTGATTGTTGATCGTTGGGCGCGCGTGCTTTGCGCTCGTTCGATAATCAAGTAGTCATAGTCATTTATAGTCAGACGAGCAATAAGTGAGGACAAAACTCGTTGATATGGAAATTCAATCAAAACGGAGATAGTTAATTGATCAATATCAATTCTTTCGTCTATATTACTCGAATTATTTTTTATTTGTTAGATAAATGGAAGAACAATTCTTTAAAAGTTTTTCGTTAAAATAATTGGCTAAGTATCTTTTTCTCTTTTTCAATCGATTTAGCATTATGAACTTTATCATATATTTCAAATTCATGAAAAATTTGGCAAGTTGATACGTTTTATATACATCCTTAAAAAAGTGATCTGCAAATAGATTTTCCTTCATTATTGTCATTGTTCATTGCAGATCTCAAGGACACCGGAAGCTATGAAAAAGTGGTTGAAATCGTGGCGTCTAAAGTCGGCGATCAGGGTCTAAACGTGCTTTTCAACAATGCGGGCATCTCATCAAAATTTACTCGTCTCGGTTTCGTCAAAGAGGAACAACTCACGGACGTTTATTTAGTTAACACGATCGCACCAATTATGCTAACGAAGGTATAAATGACGAAATGTTGAACAGTCTACGATGTAGGTTTTGATAAGTTTTTCTGGATAGTTACCATTAGGAAGTCTAGAATTTTATTTTCGTTTTCTACATTATCTAATCTATTATACAAAGGCCTTTTGTTATACTTTGAAAGCTTCGATCGATAATAATATATTCCAATGTCTGATGTTTCCAGGCTTTTATACCTTTGCTGAAAAAAGCTGCGGAAGGCAAAGAAGGATTTGGTTGTCATCGTGCTGCCATAATTAATATGACATCAATGCTCGGCAGCATAGCCGACAATCAGCAAGGTGGATTTTATCCTTACAGATGCAGCAAGGTCAGGCCAAACGATGATTCTCGTCATTTCTCCTCTTCCTCTCATTCGTTATTCTCTCTTTCTCTTTTTCCTCTCGTCACTTTTCTTTTTTCTCTCACTCTTTTTTTTTTGATTTTGTTATTGCGATTATGTCTTATTGTATTATAGTTTTTGCAATTTTTCAATGTTCTGTAATAATTTTTGGCTTGTTTTATTTTTATTCTAGCGTTAATATTTATTATATTTTGTTTGTTTATTTGAAGATATTAATTTCATTTGTGAATTTTATGTTTAGGGATATTCTGGATGATTTTACAAAATAAAGTAATATTATTGAAAAATTAGTATTCTATACTGCATAGTATTTAAATAAATTTTCTTACAAAATTTTAATACAATTCACCGAGTATTTAAAAAAGTTATTAATTTTTGAAGATTGCAATTATTGCACGTGTTCTTACGAGAAAAGAGAAAAATACGAGAAAAAACATATAAAAAGTGAGCAGATTTAATTAATTTTTTGCATATATATATAAGAAATCATTTCATTCAATTAAGAAAAAAAATAACGATAATTGACCAGAGTTTGCAAACATTGTTTATTATTTAAAGATAATAATTAAATTTACTTTATTTCATGTAAATTATTATTCACCAATTTTATCACATTTACTAAAATATTTAAAATTCAATATCTACTGAAAAATTCGGTTTTTTATAACGAGGTGTCTTCTCAGCCATCCAGAACGTTTTTAAGTTTAGAAATGTAATAATTATTTTACCAACAGTACTTACCAGAGCATAATAAACATATGCATTTATTAATTTATTAATTTCTTCATTCTCGGTGAAAATGATTGACTTTTATATTTTTCTATTCCCAGGCCGCTCTCAACGCTGCGACAAAATCGATGAGCATCGATTTCAAGGACGACGGGATTATGGCGACTTGTATCCATCCAGGCTGGGTAAAAACCGACATGGGAGGTCCAAATGCCCAGCTCGAAATTGATACCTGTGTCAGTGGATTGATGAAGACCATGCAGTCCTTGGGGTCGAAAGACAATGGTTGTTTCATCCGCTGGGACGGTGAATCAATGCCCTGGTGAAAGAAATTCTTTGTACATTCTATGCAGATTATATACTCTGACGATTTGCAACACAATTCATATTTTTTTAAAGTAACTATTATTTTGTTACAATAAACACTAATTTTTAACGATTAAGAAAGGATCTACCTTGCACTGTTTTCTCATCCACCTTGACCTGCTTACGAAAATGCCTCGGGGCGACTGTGAACTGGAATCTCTGATAAACCAGGCAAAAAACCAACAATAGCATTCCACTGGTTAAGATTTGCAATGAAAATAAAGGTACGAGACATTGTTGATAATTTGTATTAAGAAACATGTCTTTATTCATAGATTTCTTTTTTTAAGATTATTCTTACATGTACATGAATTTAAATTTACCATCTCGTTTGATCAACATGTTTTTGTGTTAATGTGTGTGTGTGTTTGTGTATGTGTGAGAATGAGTATGAGTGTATATGTGATTTTCTCAGAGACGAGTCGAATCCGTTTATAATTTTAATGCTTGTACGATGCTCGGTGAGAACATTTTTTCATTTTTTTTTTTGTACATTACTCGTCAACGAAACAGGATCGTTACGATAAATATATGCATGGAATATGAGCTGTCGTGGCACAGTCCAACGTACGTGATTTTGGAAAAAAAAAAGAGAATTTCTCTCTTTTTTTTTTTAAAGAATTATATGTACACACGAAGAAACGCGGTGTCAAGTCGTTGCGCGAATTATAAAAAAATAATAATAATAAAAAGAAAAATCGGCATTTCATACATATTATATTAAACAAATGTATGAGATTTTTTCAACGCAACGACAAAGTGCCCTCCTCCGCCTTCTTTTGTGATCGATCGTCGATCTCGTGATATTATACGTTCTGATTGATGTAACACGACATTCCTTAGGAATGTGCGCGGATTCTTTTCTAAAAGTTATGCGTTGGTTGGCTACCTCCGAAGAAAATCGAAGATCGCCCACCTATAAGATATCTAATCAGTCTTCATAGCTTTGGGCGTTGGTTCGCTGTTTTGCGAATTTGAATCTTCCGAGAAACCTAAGTGCGCTGAGAAATCTGTCAAACCCTGAGAATCACTGACGGTGGAAAAACCTGACGAACAAATAGAACCGCTAATTTCATATTCTTTATCGCTAGATTATATCTCGTTTACGTGTTTTTTTTTTTTTTTTTTCAAACTCACATGTATTTGAGTCTTCCGTTAAACCAAAATTTGAACTTGAGGTATCGATGCCGCTCTTACGCGCTAATCCATTTTCCTTATCCGCTACTGACTTTCCTTTTTTTTTCTGCAATAATTGGAAATGATTAAATTAACTTTCGAAAGTCTGCAGAATGCTTTTTATAGAATTTTTTTTTTTAATTAAAAAAGATAAGACAGATAACATAATCAACAAAAAAAATGTACAAAAATTCAAAATGCAGAAAAAGAATAAGAAATTTTTGGGCTTGGCGCATTCAATTTAGCTCGTAAATAATACAAATATTACAAAAACCAAAGTGTAAAAAAGAATAAAAAATATTTGGGCTTAGCACATCCAAATTGGCTTGCACAGAATATAAATTCATAAAAATCGCAATGCCAAAAAAAGAAAAAGAAATTTTTGGGCTCGGCATACCCAAATTTGGCTTGTACGCGAGAAAAATTTACGAAAAATCAAAGTGCAAAATGAGAATAAGAAATATTTGCGCTGGGCGCGATCAATTCTGCTTCAGCGCAAATATTGAGAATGTACCTGGTCCAGCGTCGATATGGGCACCCACTTGTAAATCTTCATTGTCGTTTCACCTATCGTGACCCATTTTTTTTCCCTGCAAATGAAAAAAACAAAAGACGATGTTGAATTTTGTTCTCGTAGACGAGGGGCAAAGATCAACCGGCCGAAAAGGACGAAACAAGATTGGGAGTGCAAGCCCGCAAGAATGTAATCTTTCCTTCAATATTTACAACATCGATGCCGAGGGCTTGAATGAAAAATTGAAAGAAACGATTTCGGCATAGCGGATCTTCGAAATGTGTTGTAAAAGCGGATGGGAGAACGTGGATAATGCGAAATTTACCAGTGCCGAACTTTGTCAACAACTTGCATGACCCGTTTTATGTCATCTTTGGCACGACTGCGAGTCTCTGCTCGAACGGAACGTGACATCATTATATTTCTAATTTCACTGTATTATTCGTGGCCACGTTTTTTTCGTACGCCGATAATGTTTCTCGGATGAAATCGTCCTCGGTTGTTTATTTGAAGCGCAACATTCGCAGCTCGAGAGCTTGTTTTTTTTTGTTGTATTCCCTATGTTTTTTCGAGGTTAAGAAAATTGACAGCGGGTAATAGGCGGCTTTGTAAATTGAGCGCGCATCGTTATGCGCGGACCGGAAATAGGAAGTCGACGGACGCGCCATCGAGCGGCAATATTTCGGATCAATGGCTCGCCACCATCTTGTTTTCTTCTGGAGCATAATAACAAATAATAAACGCGGATATTCTTGATGTAAACTCAAATAATTTGTATTATTGGCTTTGTATTCAAATAATTTCATTGCGACTGCGGTTTAACCGACGATACGAAAGATTTTCGTTACCAAAATTTCTCATGAGTTCGATGAAGGAGAATGGGGACCCGGACGATCCCGTTGTTTGTTCGGATACGAGTGATGATGTCGTGATAATAAACGACAGTATCGACGATAATATCAACTCTGAAACCGATATCGTCTCTTTAGAACAAACTTTACCACCCGGAGTCGCTCCCGACGGTTTCATTATTATCGATGAAACCGACGAGTCGGACAAAATCGAAGAGCCTGAAATTAAACTCGACGATGATGTCGAAAAAGACGATGATAAGCCCATGTTCAAAATTATCTTTAGGGACGAAACCGTGTCGAGGTAATTCAAGATTCCACCATTCCCCGCTGTATTTTTTAGCCTCATTTTGTCGTTTTTCCTTTTATTTTCAGGCTATACAAAAAACGAGTACGCAACTTTTTTCACAGACTCATCGCCATTGAATCCAGGGACGATACCTCTCCCGATGACCTTGTTCTACAGATATGGAGCAAGAAAAAAGAACAAGAAAAAACGAGAAAACGCCCCCATGACAATGAGGAGGGTGAACTAATAAATGATAACACGGATGAAGATGATAATATGTTGTTTACAATCGACAACAGACCAACGCTGCAATGCAGGTTGGATGTGCCGACTTATGGAAAGGTCGGTGATGATGCGGACAAAGATTTCCATTGAATCCTTTGAAGCATGCATTTTTTTCATGATTGCACAACATAAACATTCGGGAATTCTTGGGGGTCATTGATTACGAATTTGCTATCGAATATGTGAAATTAAAAATGGTAAATTTCAAATGATGGACACTGAACTTTAGATCTTGGATTTGTTATCAATGGCTTCATGTCTATCCACACTAAATTTCAAGCTATTATCTTGGACAGATCCTTAAGAAAATCCTTTAGGCATATTGAAATGAATGGGAAAATTTTAAAAATTTCATAGAAAAATTGTACAAGGATCAACAATTCTAATTTTTTTCAAAAAAACATTCTTTAAATTGGAAAATTGGATAACCTTGTCCGTGTAAAGAAATTATTTATAAATATTAAATTAACGTTAGTTCAACGAAGAAGTAACTCAATTTCTCGATCATTTGACTACTTTGGTTAAAATCAACTTTTTCCAATGAAATCGAGATGATAACGTGGATTATCACGATGCTTCAAAGGGTTAATTTTTACAGCTTAACATAATTGAAAATTACGTTTTTGCCTATTTATTAGAAATTTGAAAAAATTATGGACTCTACAAGTGGAACCACTCAAAACGATAACGAAGATGACAAATCGGCATGTAGGCCAAAGATGACCTGTTGGAATTGTTCCGGTAATCATTTGATAAGTGACTGTCAGGAGCCTCGTAATCAAATGATGATAATGAAAAATCGAAATGAATTCGCGAATTCGAAAGCGGCACCGAAAATGGGTCGATATCACGTGGAGAACAACGGGCAGAGATTCGACCACATTGTACCGGGAAAATTGAGTCGTGATTTGAGGAAGGCTCTTGGTATCAATGATAATGAACTGCCTCAGCACATATACAGGTATCACGAGTTAGAAAAGATTGAGGGTAAAGAGAGCGAAATGATAAAATCTGTTAAAAAAAACGCGGGAAGATTAGGATGGTTTGGAGTCGCGAATGCAATTTTTATGTTATTCAACGATGAATCGTTGTTTAATCGATTCTTTAGAGTTTAATGCAACATTTATTTTTCTATCGCTATGGCTTTGCTGCCATAAATTTTGTTGGGATCAGAATCCTTTTTATACTTTCCATTTCTTGCCGTCATTTCCCGCCTAGAATGAGAAAACTTGGCTACCCTCCAGGGTGGTTGAAGGAAGCAAAACTCGAGCACTCTGGCATGAATCTCTACACTTCCGATGGTTCTTCTGTGAGTGATCGTGTTAATGAGCCTGGACAGATTATCGAAAGTGAAGATATGGACCAGTATGACGTCCAAAAGATTCAAGAGTTTCCTGGTTTCAATGTACGACCCCCGTCCGGGACAAAAGAGGTAAAAACACAGAAAATAAAATTTGTTCTTCACCGTTGAAACAAAAAAATGTGTTTTTTTACTTGAAACCTCGATGATAACAGATGGATAAAAGGTATTGGAAATCCGAACATTATACTGCAAACAGCAAGACGTCGTTGCTCGCCTCTCTACATGACAAAAAGGTCGATGGGTACAAAAGGAGAAAACTCGCAAGAGACGTCGCACCTGTAAGTAATGACGATCCTGAGCCTGTTCCTATCGAAATGGACTTGGAGGAGGAAGATGCTCATAGCGAAAAAGGTATTTATTCGTTCATAGTAAGAATGCGTCATCACATGTTGCTTATGACCTGATCGTTGCAGAAACCGTCGTGGAGAACGTACCGACCAATGGTCTATTTGTTCCTCCTTTACCGAAAAGTCCTCCCAGGGATCCTCTGCCACCCGAGCCGGAAGACGCTGCCGTGGATTCGTCAAAACCTGTTGATTTAGACGTGAGTATCGTCGTTGGTTTTATAAAAAAAATATTTTTCATTTCTTAATAAACAAGCAAAAATTCTTTGCTCGTTTCTTTCCTTGAGGGGGTCACCCCGTGTGATGGCCGGTTTTTTTCGCTTTTTTGGCTTATTTGAGATCAAAAAAACCAAACGACATTTAAATCTGTGAACCTTTAGCTATCGCACGAATTGGAATTATTCAAAAAGATTAAAAATTGAAAAAAAATTGACATGACATGAAAATTAATTTTTTAAATGTATGATTTTTTTTTCGATAATTTTGCTACGAATAAAAACGGCTTGGAATTTTTGCGTTATTCTAGTTCACAAGAGATCAGCTAGAAAAACGCGTTTAAAATTTCAAACACGATTTAAACTACGAAACCTTAACTCACCAATAACTGCTGTAAGTTTCTAACGACTTTGAAAAATGTATTTAAAATTTAATATTGAAAAATTTAAGAATCGATGTAATAAAAAAATCGCTTTTTTTCAAAATATCACGCGGTGTGATCCCTTTAATTCTTTGCTTAATAAACAAGCAAAAAAAATCACGTAAGTGCAGTCGTTGACTTTATGAAAAAAAAAGGTTTATTTCTTAATAAACAAGTAAAAATTCTTTGATTTTTACAATTTAGTTGGACAACTCGGTGTCGTCTCCGGCTCATGTCGATTCCCCGTCACTGGCGGATTTGGAACAATGTAAGAAACAATTACTGGAGGAACTCGATGACTCGAGCGTCCCATCGCCTCTTGCGACCCCAGTCACGAGCAGATTATGCAGCTCGACAAATACACCGAAAAACGAGGAGACCTCACAGTCCGTGAAACAACTGTGCAATTTAGGTACCCCCTCCCGAGGAACCGTGAAATCGGTTGACCTCGGGACCCCAATTCTCGAGAGTACGTCGCCGTACAACAAACTCCCGTCAGTTGATAAATTCGCTAAAGACATATGCGATGTAATACATTTTGAAAATTTACCGGATTCGACCGGTAAGTACCAAAAGATGACAGGGATATTGCAAAAAGTCCGTACGACGCTAGCTACCACTCAACTTGAGTGACGAAGATAAAAGAGATAGAAATATATAAATAAAACGAAGTGACGATTTTTCGGCGAAATATTGCTATATATATATATATATC
>JABMBV010085128.1:0-12170 GCA_018906735.1 Mesochorus sp. PSUC_FEM 10030011 | reverse complement strand
TTAAAATTATAATTAAACAATATTATGATATCTATTTAAATATAAAAAAATGTAATACTCACACTAAAATTCTGCAAAGAAAAATTATTATTCGATTTTTTTAAAACGAGTCGACTCTTTAGTAATCCAGAAATTCCTAAATAAAACAATCCAGAAACTCTTAAATAAAAAAAAAAACACTTTTGTTGTACCGCAATGAAACCAGCGTGTTTCGCGGCTCGCGCGTTCGCCGATTAAGTCGATCCGCAGCAATCCTTATTTCTCGGTCTATTGTAGAAAATATCTTGGAAATTTAGAGTGAGAACGTTTCATTACGTCCCACCTATGGGGGGACGTAATGAAGAGACGCGAGCGGGATAAAAGACGATGGGAAAATCGACGAGTGACGTATGCGGTATGGCGGTGCGGGGTTTGGTTGTTTGTCAACAGCAGGAGCTTGGACAGCGAAGAATTAGCGGGACATGGCCGTATCTGGAGAAGAAATAATGAGAAGAGGGCAAATAAAACACATTGGGATCGGAGAATTGATCCGAAAACGCGATGCGACGGTTGTGTCTGCTGCAGCGGCGATGGGAATGGCGATGATGATGATGATGGTGGTGGTGGTGGTGGTGGTTCACTCATGGTGGGAGGAATTTAGGTTACTCGTAGCACCGGGAAATGTGGGCCGACTATATACTGGCTCATCACGATCCTCCGACAGTTCATTCCATCTTGGTAATTCCCATTCGTAAGGTGTCTCGTGGCACAGACCGAAAATCCGATATCACGATTTTTCATCTTATACTCATACCTGCTCTCGCTGCACCATTCAAAACTTCGCATCAATTCGTAAGTTTTTATTAATTATACCTTTCCCAATCGCTTCGATCGATATCTCTAATTAACAAAAATGTTTCGTTTCTTCTTCCTCGTTACAATCCTCACATTAAACTGCGTTTATATTCAGACATTACTCATTGTGTAATGTTATATAGTGAATGAATGATGACAATCTCGAACTGCTGTTGATTATAAATCGAACGAAGAAGAAAAAGAAAGAAGAAATATACGCATATTATCTTCCAATCGATAGTCATTGATGAAGAAAAAAAAGTTACTTTGTATGCATCGCGTTTCAATATTCATTAAGATTTCTCCGTCACAGATTAGGATAAGAAAGTAAAAAAAAAGATGAGTAAAGAAATTATGAATTCAGATTAGAAATTACATTTTCGAAGAAGAAGAAGAATAAAAAAGTATCGTATCACGGGCAGATATGATAGGGGCATATCTTCTCTAAAATCTGTGAAATTATTGTGTTAACGAAGCGTAAACGACGAGCGCACGCGCGCGCGCGCGCTTAAAGAGTTTAAAACCGGCCATGTAACGGTATACCATAATACAAAAGTGGCTCGCATCGTGATTCTCGTTTGAAATACCAGCGTCTTTCGGAGCGCGCAGACACATCATACATACATAAACGTCAAGCTCATTATATCCTCGAGTTATAATCGAGTTGGCTTCGTGCTCGATCAAATTATCCCTATTATGTGTGATTGTCATCGGAAAGATCATTCGCGGATGATGCGCGACCCGAGCGACAGCAAACGAGGGTATTTTTGCGCGAGATTATCTCGAAACGAGTTGATCCTCGGGTAAACAAATCATCTTGACGTTAATGAGTAAAAATTATTCATTAGTGCTTTTTAATATCGAAATATGATTATGCTGATGCACTTTTACAGGTGCGCATACTTCGTATCGCGACGAAACAAAATGCAATTACACGGAAGCTTATTGCTCGTGCGGTTATTTGCAAAACTCGCTCTCACTCTCTCTCTCTCTCTCTCTCTCTCTTTGGTTTCTTTTCTCTTTCTCTATCGCGTATATAATTACAAGAGTCTCGGCGTTGATGATGTAATCGAGCGAAACGCTTCGTTATAGGTACATCATTTTTAAGCACAAACATTTCCCCGCTCGCGCGTATATATTTACTTTCACCATACGGGCTCCAGTAGAAATTGCATCCATTGTTTTCTTCTTTATCGCGCGAGCGATAATCATTTTCTCATAGATTACACAAAAGTGTAAAATCCGCGCGGACCTACAGGCTAATGATAATAATAATAATAATAATAATAATTTCGACGATTTTCTCCGACACATCGTCATAATTGCGATGCGCTAAGATAGTCATGATATATTGAAGACAATTTTATGTACAATAATGAATAATGAAAAAATTATTTACTTTTTTCTCACGAAAATTGAATCATCATTCGTAATTCATGCTATACATGTGTAGTCTTTTGCAAGCCAAATATAATGCTAATGTGAGAATTTATGGATCCATTAATCATTGCGCGAGTCGACATTTTTCTTTCAATCGTAAAAGCATCGCAATTTTCTCGCTACATAGAGCTAAATTCGCTCTTTCTCTCTCTCTCTCTTTTTTTTCTTCAATGTGCGTTAAAACGTTTTTGTAAAGGTGTGTAACTTACGAGAGTGATTTATACACGTGTCCTTTACGGATGATGCATGAAACAACGAAATTGCGAAATCGCCTTTACCCTACTTGGGACCGCAACATCTTTTCTCGATTATGTGTATTCTTTCGTAATCGCGGAAGGGAAAAATACAAGTCGTCTATTTTTGACGAAAAATTCGTGTCACCAAACCCATCGTCAATCTTCCATAAGACGACTATTCCCATCGTGGAATATCTTGTAATCTTACTCGCGACACTCAAGGAAGTTGTCGAATAATAAAGGAACCGGGAGGGGGGGAAACGAGTACAGAAAATACTGGAGATGTTGACTGCTTTTTTTAAAGATTTTTTTCCTACTATTTTCGAGCCATTCGAGTTCTTGGACATTGGACCATAGAACATATATAACATTTAAATAATAAAATTTATAATAATGGAACAAATTCACATTTATCTTTAACTAAGAACCATATCTATTTTGTATCTTGTATCTTTCTCTCTCAATATTACTTTTGGGCATAAAAACCAACGCATTTTTACAGATTTTTGCAATCTTAGTGAAGGTAAGATGCAAAATGAACGTTTAGTGAATGTTTTTAATGATAAAACCATTATAACAACATATCTTTATTTTTAGTTAGACCTTTCCTTGGGTGTAAAACGTCTTAAATGCAGCAAGCTGTTCAGTACCAAGAGACTTCCTTGTAGAGAAAGAGAGAGAGATAGCCTGAAGGTGTGTAAACGTCAACAATAACAGTTAGCAGTTTACATTTCATTAGCAAGAGTATATAGCGTGTTTGAGCTTTCTATGTGACTGCATGCTTACTAGTGGGTGCCTGCACGACACCTCCAAATTTACCTATTCTAACAGGTCGTTCATTAACGCTTCCTTGAATAACTATTTTCCTGGGTTATATACTGGAAGCACGCTTTCGTTTCGACGGAAGATAATATACTTCATGGCAAATTATCCTGTAATCCTCATGCAACTAACTTTTTTATAGTAATTATTCTTGAAAAAAAAAATGAAAGTAAAAAAACTCTATTTTTTATTACTGTTGTTATCACAATAATATAATTATTTGAAAAGGATTTATTCTGAAAATATAATAAAATTCATTCACTCACTATCTTCATTTACCGATAATTTGTGAAATCTAATAGTATTTTGGTCCAAACTGATTTTACAGTAGTTGATTAAACCAGTACAGCTACAAATACAATAAAAATAGTTTTTATTTGATTATATCATGTGTGCCTTGATCAATAGTCTATTATATTTTACAAGAAGATTCCAATATTTCTATTTATGGAAAAAGGAGCTTGTTAAAAATACGCTGCCTTCAATGTTGATTCGAAAAACTTAATTGATTGTCAGATTTACTTTTTTTTCTATTTTATTATCATCTCGTAAATAAATAAATAAATAAATAATAAATCCATCACGCGCGTTGATTTAAGAAAAATCATGAACAACTAACGAATTACCACGAGATCAGCAAGAAAGGGAGAGAAGACGAAAAGCGATATGTTTATAAAAGAGGAAAATATCATTTTCTATTTACTTATACCCTTAGCATATTTTTTATAAAACTCATATTTAAAACTTCTTACCATTTTGATGACTTTTAAGAAGGCAGCCGAGCTCAGGGACAGTTGACCGAGCAAATAACGTTTCCTTAAGACGCTAAGAGACATTAGAAAAGCGAGGAGTAATTCGGTATAATAGGATCAGGTATATAGTAACTTTTCACTTGGACTATCTTATTTTATCTCCCTGACCTCTCTTCATTTTTAATACAATACAAAAGAAAGTGTGCATGATGGTAAAATGGCAAGAACAAAAGAAATAAACGAGAGATCTAGCAAGATGAAGTTAATACCGAGACAGAGTGCAAATTCAAAAGTTATTTGAGTTTTACATTCTACTTTCAAAGTTCTGACCGAGTTATCAAGCTCTGGACTATCCTATGGTAGCAGGAAAGTTGTAAAGATCTAAGCCCTTCACACTGCCTATTGCACGTATTTCACTGTTATAAATGTTCTTTTTTTTTCTCATATTCTTCAGTTCCATTTCAGGAATAAAACCAGTTCAAGAATAAAATTAACCATCAGTCCGCTGCTCAATTGGGGCAAGCAAGCTCTTGTGGTAGGTAGAGCCTTCTGAAGATTTAACATCAAGACGAGCGGCACCATTTCAACGCCAGGTTTTAAATAATGATATGCAATTGAAAAATTTAACAAAGATATTCTATTTCAGGATAGCAGTGATTGATGATGAACATAATCGAAACTGTGGCTATCAGTTCAGCAGGCGATTACTATAGCCGACGTTTAAGTGTTTATGGCATTAGCGATAATGTAACAACCAGGTCTTTCTCTCATTCATTCTATGCGTCTTTCTCATTCTCTCTCTTAGCTGTCGCCCGTTTTAGTTATAACATTAAAGTTGGCCAGTTTGTTCGCCTGCTCTTTCAGCGAAACCAAAGAGAAGTTTGAAACAGCGTTTTCGCAAAGTTCCTTTCCGTTTTTATCCTCCTCTTCCTATTCAGACTGTTATTCTTCGTTGCTGGCTTGGCTGACGTTGATCCTCACCCTATGTACCAGACACTTTTCATCCACACATATATATATATACTTCATATTAAACTCGTAGAAAATTTCACCGACAAGTCCAAGTAACGTTCCGTTTGATTAACGTAACACGACTTCATTCACATTTCACTATTTTATCGATACTCGATAAGCCACAATGAAGTTATCCGAACCACTTTATTCTTTATGTTGAAAAATTCCTTCTTATCTTACTGCTATCCACTGTGTTTTTCCATACATACTCAACTTCTTTTTATCTCAGTGATTCGTGACATATTTTCAAACTTGTGAGTTCTTTCAAATGGGAGTCTTTTATAAACCCTTGACGCTTCTAGGCCAAACTGAGATCTTTGGTAATCGTGCGGCAAAAACGGACTCGCTCACCCTGACTCGCTCAATTTTTCTGTGTACCTCTTATTCCGCGCGATGAGAAAGTAAGAGCGAACGAGAGAGAAACAGATAGAAGAAATACTCGAATTCCCTTAGGGCCACAAGAGTATAAGAAGATGTAAATTACTCTCAACGTCCGTGCCATTTCCGTGAAAGAAGTTTATCGTCGGTACGGCCACCTTGGCCTGGTGAGTTCCCCGCGGCGTTTGCGCATCCACCCGCACCACAGAAACTGACTTATGTACGTCGCATTCTCTCCCTTTCTCCGACTGGCTTTCTCTCTCTCTCTCTCTCTCTTTTTCTTTCTCGTCGAGCAATGGTTGCATCATAAGTGCATGTGAAACTTGGCCACAAACATCTTATATCTCTGTATGAATACATGCAAGCATACGGATAGGCACGTCAACGTACGTCCCGCGAATTTCGAACGAGTACTCACTCGAGTGCAAAAATACCGTCAGTATATTTTTTAATCCTCTTTTTCGCCGGGCACACGAAAGCTCTCTTGGCTCGTGTGCAAGCATTTACTCATCTCGTGAGCTGCTCGCAAGTATGTATATTATCCTATGTGTATGAGCGTTATGCTGAAGAAGATGAGGCGCAGTAGATGAGAGTTCACGTGAGACAGAGTGACATAAAACCGCCAAGACTAAACCTTGCTGGCCGTACACAATGTCGGTCTCTCACGACTTTCCATTCTTTCTTTTTCTCCGTTTACTCTTCTTCTTTTTCTTCTTCTTTTTCTTCTTCACTTTGCACATCTCTTCTTTCATATATTTTTGAGCTTGAAAGACATGCCAGGATGGACTCCTCGTCGTATTTATGACTCGTGAAACATCTTCATCCATATTTAAAGGCCTTCGGTATAAATCACCGTTCTTCTCGCATCACAAAATGCGGCAAGATTGCGTTAGAGTGGATAGAAAGTTGTGAGCGAACGTCGTTCGATACGTCATGAAAAAAAAGAGGAAACACTGCCACATGATTGGGCTGATGATCATTTCTCACGTGGTCCACTGCATTATACGTCGTATACTGAATAATATATCGTGACTCGCGATCTTCATCATTATCGTTTTCTTTATATATTATTTTCTGCTAATAAATATACTGCTCATCCAAGTCTCTTGGTAAATGCTTAACTTCGTGGAACGATAGTGAGATGAGATTCGAAAGAGATTTCAACTGACATGATGTCTTTTCTCATCAATAAATTCAATTTCTCAGTCTCAATGAAAACATATTATGTAACAGGATCACTGCCCTTAAATGTATAAGATTTTCAATACTTTAGTCCATATTATTAAAGTATTATACAGGGTGTTAATTTATTGTTGCATATAAAATACGAGGATTATACGAGAGGTGAACATCCGAGTAAGACGTAAGAAAATTATCAAATGGTAATAAATCTCAGAGATATAAATGTTACAAAAATAAATGTTACTTCGAGTAAGATAAAAGGCAAAATATTTAAACAATTTTCAAAAAGATAAGCGCAATATTATTTGAAATAAAAAATAGAGGATGTGAAATTTCGATAGCAAATTTAATAAGAGGAGCAATTGATTCAAAAATTCGTTGACAATTAGCAGAACTCCTAATAAAAAATGAAATACAAAAAATATGAATAGAAAAAAAATCGCTACAACACTAGTACTTTAAAAAAAATAATAATAAACAAAAACAAACTAAAAATAAAAAATGCATGGTCATATATGATAGTGTAAATAAATGCATAAATGATAATAATAATATTTTATTGATTGCAAGTTAATTCTTGTGGGTATTTATGAAGCTACCCTGAAACTCATAGCAGAAAAAGAATGGAAACATGAACCCATTGCTAAAGACAAAACGAACAAGACTAGTATTGACGTGTGTCTGTGACTAACGATATTTTTTTTCCGATAACGTCCATTCTGCCGAAAGCGTTTACGTTGTCGCGTTCTCCTGAGACAATTTTTATTTTTCCATCGCTTTTTGTCTTTTTCCATATCCGAGGAGGTATATATATTTGCACGATGCCTGAGTAATGACATACATATATACCGTATTGAGAGTCTACGTATATACATATATATTATTTCGATTGTGAGAATGTAGGTCGAACAGCTGACGTCGAGAGGATCGACATGCGAGAAGGCTCTACAACCATACACGGTTAGGGCAGAAGATGAGAGCCCTCTGAAACGCTTGGGGGTAGTATAAGAGAGACAATAAATTTCTCGTCGTGAAGTTGTGCTCGGAAAAAAGGCGGTTGTGACCGCTAGGAGATGCTCTTTCGCGAACCAAGGAAAAATGACCAATATTCATGTGAAATACGGTTTTAGACCAACGGCACGTTCTTCCGCGCGCACTCTCTCGTTTTCTTTCTCTCTCTCTCTCTCTCCCTTTCTCTATCTATCTCTGCCCTTCCCACTTTTTCTCTTTTACTCGTTCATCGTTCAAGCGTATCATACTATATAGGGCTAGGGACTTATTTTTTTAACCTGCACCGATAGAGCTCGCTGTGCGCATGGCTATTGGATTTCAATTTTACGGCTCGCCGATGGCAATTTCCTCCTGGTACTTTAAGCATAATGTATAACCCAATAAAATCGAGGATCATATCACTGCTGCACTCTCTACGTCTATCTCTTGCACCCTGGTTACTCTCAACCTCCCTCTCACTCTCTCTCTCTCGCTCTGTTGTTATTTTCTCTCTCGTTTACTCCCGACAACATTATACCGCTTCTCTTTTATATTATAGTACGAACTACCAAAGCTCTTGCGACGCGACACTCCATAAGTAACCTCAATGCGAGTTTGCATGAATCTAAAAACCCGCGGGAAATTTCTCACGAGCTCAAGATATTTGGTTTATCGCGATACTGAATTTAAAGCTCGCGCAACGCACGCAGCAATTTCATGAAATTACGACTTGTTTATGAACCGTAGCTGGTACGGGCCTTTTTACAAGTCCTGCGCGCACTCGTGTTACTCCTGCAGACAAACAGATCCTGCCTATGGAATATATAGACGCTATATGCACCCTCGAACACGAAGAAAAGAAAGAATAAACAGCAGCAGTATTACAAAAGATATGGGGCTAGCCTACAACGATGCGGGAGAGCTGAAACTAAGACGATAATATTTCTCGTAGCGGCACTGCATCCCGACATAGATCCTGATTTACACATCTAGCACGTTTCCACTTTGTAATAACAATGCGTCACTTTTATATGCCGGCATAAACAATGCATATTCAGAGAGAAAAAAAAACGTAAATGGATAGAGAATATTTGCGGGAGGGGAAGACCTCCCACGTGGTCCATATCGTAGCAGATATTATAGTCAAACCTTTTAGATCGTCATATGGCAGAATTACATTTCACCTCTGTTTTTTTTTCTCCTTTTATATTCATTTATTGTATAATTCGTTTAATATTTGAACAAAAAATTCTTAACTATTTGCTTTCTCAATTGAAATTTATCTACTCTATTTCTAAAATGTATCTATTATGTTTTATTCAAAAATTTATCTCACTTATTTTTAAGATATTTCTTAGTGATTAATTATTTATAAAGGGATTTTCCGGATTTTTATTTTCTTACACGAAAAAATTATTTAACTTTCTGAACGACAATGCAACTATTTCTCTTGAATTTTTATTTAGTTTGAATTGAATCTAATTTATATTTCGATAAAATAACACAGTCAACGAATTTGCCATTTTATTTTTTTAATTTTACAAACTGTTTTTATTATTTTTTAAATTTTATTATTTTAATTCGCAACTTCTTATTCGTATATATTAAATATGAAATGTTTTTATACGTATACGATACTACATTGCCTTGCATTTACATCGAACTGAAATCGTGAATAGCACTCGATCAATCGAGTTTAAATTTTCGCTCGAATGGTCCCCCTCTTGTTCGAGAGGTCAACATGCCGAAGCATTTGATCAAAATGTTACATAGTATCAAAAGCCTATAGGGTTTTAGCAGGGCGTCCCGGGCTCAACCTCATCTCTTCATACTGATGGATGATAAATAATTAATAATTCGAACAAACGAAACCTATGGAGTGTGTGACTATTCAAAGGGCTTGGATATTGATTGGTTCTGTGTATCCGTTACAAATAAATGATAAATGTGGTATGATCTCTTTTAACGTAAATTTATTCAAATAATGATAATAATTAACGATTTTCAAATGGGAATTTCGTATCGATGATGACTCTTGATTGACCTTTTTACGATGCATTTATAATTCATTGCATAATAGTACTATAACCTGTATCATGTCGCTCTCTCCAAAAATTTATGGATATCCATATGTAACAAAATAATAGCGAATTGTCACAAAAACCAACTGTACAAAATAATATGCGAAAAAATGTTTTTTCAAATAAGAAACATTCCGCACAAAATATAATTAAAATAACAATGTAAAGGCGTATAAAAATATTTTAATAAAAAAGTGGACTTCCTCTCTCTCCTTTAATAATTGCAAGAAATGTATACATTCAAACATGAAACAGCAGTGATATTCTTCTTTAATTAAGAATGTTTTTTTTTTCATGTTCATACTTCCTGGCATTGCCATGTGAAATAAATGAGTACAAAGATGGTTGTAGAGAAGCAGACTATAAAGTGTATTTCGAAGGTGAGGAGAGGGGTGAGGGAAGGAGGAGGAGAGAGAAATACAAGGATGAGAAACAAAAAAAACTGGGTTGTAAAAAATTCTGCTGGAGTTGCAGCGTCCAGTCCGGGGTTAGGGGGCGGTGCCGAGTCAACGAAAGAGCAAAAAAAAACGTTTCATCCTTGGTACTGGCATCGCAATGCAGACGCAATCGTCCCCCGAGTTCCTATGCAAATCGAGAAGCAGAAGAAGCTTAACGGTGCCACGCCACCCGCATGTCCATTGCCCCGAAATGTGTGCGGTTGTTGCGTATACAATACTCGGTGTATGTACATACACACATATACATGTACATGCGCGCCATTATAGGCGCCATTGTGTTATGTCCCAAGGGAGTTGGCACTTACGTCGCGTATTAGTCGTAAAGTAAAATGGAACAATCTAACGCCAGACGAGGAAAAAAAAAATCGAAAGAGGTACAGTGAAGATCGCTGCGAGATTGCTGCCGCTGATAAAACACTGGAAAGTCTGGTGAGTACGTATGTGTTACACAAGAATATTCGTCTCAAAGAAAATCGCTGAGACAGCGCAGAGCTTTTTTCTCCAACCAGCAAAAATACCACAACTGTTACTTTATTTATGTGTGTGTGTGTGTGTTACTACTTCTATGTCTTACTGCTGCCAACGTAACATTGGTCCACTTTCGAAACATCGAAAGTGGTCGCAAACTTCGAAATTTATAACCCTTCTCCGTTCCTTCCCAAGTTTAGTCTGATCTCGGAACTATCTCTCCGTTGTCACTATAAATCCGAGTGCAAATTTTGCATTTTATTCATTCGGGGTTTCGCGTCACTGTGAATATCGCAATACTGACGATACAGATATACGTATACCATATAAAATTTACGGAAGATAGAGGTCGATGACTACATTTCTCTTTAGTTTTTAAACGCATTTTTCAAATGGTGAAACAAAGATTTATGAGGCAACGTGTTCAATAGTTGTTATCTATTGGCTTTACGTGTCCTAGGACATTGAAGTGAGTTTGCTCTGTATAGGGACGTGTCCAAGTCGAACAAAGAAAATATAAATAGGCAATAGGGAAATATATACAAATATATGCTTTACTTTGGGGTTGCAAGAAGAGCAGAGGAGAGAGAAGAGATACGGAAATCGCGCGATGACTGCGCATATACGTCGATGCGATGAAATATAATGTTCGATGTCGATGCAAACCTCACGTCTTTATGTATATTTGTATATTTTTGTATCTGGGGTTGAGTACAGATAGTAAGGAGAGGTGGGCACATACAGAAAGGTAGTCATAGGAAAGAGATGCACCCTATGCAAACACACACACACACACACAAATACGACCCTACTGTAAAAGAAGGGAAACGCAGAATCAACAGAGCATCACATTCTTTAAATAAATATCTACGAGATCAAAGGTATGGTACCACAACGTCGTTGCTTCATCCCCCTTTTCCTGTAATACATGAAAGCAATATATATTTTCCAACTGGATAAAATTGCCACGGAAAAACTTTTCCTGCGACAAACGGATCGTGTATAGAAAATTTAAGTATAACTCTTTCTCAATGATCATTTCAAAACGAACATAAATATATAATATTTCTGAAAAAAAAAACAATTTTACGGTAATTATTTAGTTTGCTGTTATCAAAAAGCTTCTTTAATAACTTACACTTATGTAACATAATACAAAAAACATTTAATCTAATTAATTTACAAAGCTTTTTATAATTTTGAAATATTTAAGAAAAAACAAGACTACTAACTAAAGTTACTAATTAATTTTACACATTGCTTTTCGATTATTTTTTTAGAAAATAATGTATCAGTTTTTCAACTATTATAAAAAAAAGTAGATGAGATAATCAATGATGTAATATTTTTTTACTAATTACTGTAACATTAATATTTAAAGTATTACGAAAAGTATTTTAACGATCGAAAAACTAAAATAAAAATGAAATTTCCTTAACACGGAAATCATATTTTTCAAAAAACAGCTATTGTATATGCTGTTGAGAGAAAAATGAGATGAATGAGGACTAACGG
>JABMBV010085117.1:0-12177 GCA_018906735.1 Mesochorus sp. PSUC_FEM 10030011 | reverse complement strand
AATAAAAAAAAAAAAAAACGTTATTCAAATGAGTTTGGTTTTGTATAGATAATACTGCTAAAAAAAGTAGGTCACGTAGTCGACGTAATTCACTCACGGTTCGAGCCCGTGAAAGCTTAATTAGCGTTTTTATTCGTCATTAATTTCATTTAAAACACTTCCCGTTAATATTGAACATGAAGAGCAGCATGCAAAGAACTCGTGAGCTTGCATAGATATATATATATATAGGATGTACTGATAACGGTGGAGGAGGTTAATATACATATATTGGAGAGAGGCGTCGATATTCGATGCTCCATGCACATGTACGTGACTCGATTATTTGAATGCGCTTGACAAAACCATTTGTGCATGTATATATAATATATAGAGGTTGCAGAACGAAGAGACCGGAGAGTCTAAAATGTCTGCGTGATGATAGGTAATATACAGAATCAGGAAGATTCTGTCTCTCGTTCGTTGCGTTTTCTAGAGAATCGATATATAATTCGATTAAATTTAAAACATAGACAAGGGCAATGGTCCCTAAAAAAATATTATCAAAGAAAAGTGTTCAGTGGGATGCGTGTATGCATAAAACGTTCTTCATTTGTCGTTCGCGATCTCTGTATTCGGGTCGGGTTGTATTATCATTGTTATTGCCTTATTATAACTATACAACCATACATATATATCCTGATTTAGTCGAACCAACGATCAGCATGGGAGTTAGATACGACTCGTTCCGCACCAAGCAGACTTCCTATTCGATCTTATCTAAGTCACCGACCCCACTTTGCCAAAGTTAACCGCCCTCCTCCCCCTTTCGTTTTCGCCTCCCCTATCCCGACTCCGCTCGTGCTACTCACTATATTTTACACCTCTATCTACACATCCGGGTTACCGAGCACGCATACCAAATTGTTCAGGCGGAAGCCAAAAGCCCAAGATACAGCGCTAACTGGTACGCTATATAATCCAGCAACAGCGTCCGAAAGCAAAACCCCCTGCGATATCGAAACGATGGAAGATATAGCCTTTATAACCACGAAATTTCTAACGAAGAGACGACCCCCTGCGTGCCCCCCTTCAGCGCGGCTCATTCGCCCGTGGGCGATACTCGAAGATCATGCACTGTTCTCGTTCGACTCTTCCTTTTACCCATTCCTTAAGTCTTTTGCTGATAAACCACGACACGAGCTATCTTCAATCGTTGATCGATTCAAGCTTATTCCCTCCGGCACTGCGGGGAGACACGCAAAGACGACGTCGTGTCACGAATATGAATTGAAAGTATTTCGTGAAACTCGAGAGATAATACTGAATTAGTCGGATAGAATATTAACTAGATTTGGAGGTGGTGGATATTGTACCATTAAAAAGGAAACATTTTTTTATAAATTCTTCAGAAGATTTTACAAAACCTTTGGTGCATCTAACTCGAATGACTTTCTTAGTCAAAGCAAATCTTCTCCATTGGGTCGATGTATCCTCTAACCATTTAAGATTCACTGAAGCAACCATTTTAGAGGTGGATATACTTCGTCATTGAAATATTCTTTAATTCCCAATTAGGAAAAGGTTCTTATCGTTTTACTTCAAAATGGTACGATTGACTGGTCGTTTATGTTCTAAAAATCCCAAAATATCAATTGTTGAAATCAAAAGTCAATTTTATATAAAATTATAAGCTTTCATTTGATCAGCATTTTAAAAATGTACTTTTTCAAAACAAGCATTTGAAAAATCAAAGTTTGTTTATATTCGAGTTGAAATGTTATTTAGCTGATGCGAAATCAATCTCTGGATTAAATACAAAGTGCTCAATATTTTGTATACATTATGAATTGTGCTATCTTTCTGATTCTGATATCTATTATATTTTTTCACCGTAAAAACAGACCAGAAGAAACAAAGAAATTATTGTATCTGGATCATTTTCGTGAATCGACGAGTTTTCGCCTCGACAATCCGAATGTTTGAAAAGCACAACGAGAAAATGGCGCAGTGTTAGCGGAATAAAAGTTTCCACGCGAGAAGATACTACGGTGGTTCAGGCGAAACGCGCTATATAAAATAGCTCCTATGACTCGTGGGACTTGTGGACCCAACTATCTAGGTAGCCCCAGAAAAAGACAGTGAGAGAAAGAGAGTGTGAGAGTGACGGAGAATCCGCTCTGGTTGAACTCAGCGAACCGACTAACGAAAGACAGTAACTCGTCGCGCCGAACGACCAAAACGAATAGCTGAATTCTGCTGCTTCTACTGCTATACTGTGACCATTCTTTGTGAACGCTATATATATATTCACGTAAAGAGAATCACAGAGAGAGAGAGAGAGAGAGAGAAATACGTTCCCATCTCGCAGTATCTCCAAATCCAACAGCCACACCGGTGTTCCTACACACAGTAGCGTTATTTGAAGGAAAGGAATTTGGTCGCACGGAATCACGATGCGCAGAGTTCTCTGCACTATTTTCAGTGTTTCCATTCTGCTGCCAACTTCTGTCTTTCTTAGTCATACCCCTATATAGTTGCATCTTTGGTGCTGGGATATCCTTCCATCATCGGGCCTCGTGAAGAAAAAACCACATGGGTCAATCTTCCAGTAGCGAAAGCAAAGGAACTGACGTGTAACAGAATCTCAAAGTCACGACAGAGAGATGATGTAATTTGCAGTAATGTAATTCCGTCTACGACGAACGTTCATTGTAATAGTGATATTGCTTATCTGGTCGAGAATATTTTGAGGTTCTGCCAAACTGCACCGATAAGATGGTTCCACGGAAATGTGTCTCCAAGCATGCGTGAATTTTTCAGTTTGTAGCAGGATGAGATACGGACAGCAATAGTTTTCCTGATCCCAGGTAATTTTATTCACGACCTTGTGCTTAAGAGACGAAAACAACACTCAACAACCACGTTAGCCACTGCGGTGATCAGCTGTTTAGTCTTTCAGTAATCCTTCTTTTCGTATGTTGACTGTAAACTTTGCTATCCTTTACAATGCCATCGAATCAACGGGTTAGCCCCGAAAGCGATGAATTTATCGGTTATCCATATCGGCTCATACCACAGTTATATACTTTCATAGAATATACACTCTATGGAATAGACTCTGGAACATATCATAAGTTTAATGTTCCCTCTGCGCCAGAATTATAGAATGTTTACCTTTGGTTCCATAAAGTGCAGCTCCGCATCGTATTTCTCTTTCCTCTGCTATATGTACTTGCAAAATCTTTGATAAATCAACTTGCTCCTCTTCAAAAAAGCTGTATATTTATACAGCGTAAAAGTTTATGAAAGCAGAACATTTATTTTCAATCATCGAACTAAATATTGCCAAGACCTCCAGAATATTTGCCAAATTATATACAGACGCATCCACAACGAGCATAAAGTTCTTATCGTACGGTTTCATATATGTATGACTGAGCAACCCTCAAGATGGATACAAATTACGTTAAAGAGATAAGTTAACGCGTCAGATCCTTCAAACAAGACTAGTAATAAATGGGATCAATGATTCTTCGCGTTTAAAAAAAACTTTTTTCTTGAGAGTAAAGTGATAAAATTTATTATTTATTTATGAAGAACAATGCCGTTGGTGGATTTCGATTACTCTTCTATATCTCGAGATTTCTCCACTATTTTTTATCCGCTATCACTATTTTCATTCCCCTTTTCATCTTGGCATCCATAATACTCGTTTGTTTTTGGATTCTCTAGCAAAAAGCTTGCGCAAATGCTATCCAGAATCCTTTTATTAACGCTTGAAAACGATCTGTACTCGAATGAGCGTAGAGGGTAAGGGGAAGAACGCAACCAGAGTCAAAGATTTAATTTGTTGCGTCCGTAAACCTTACTTGCCACGGGATGCTTTCTGTATACGCCCAGCACTACACTTCAGCTACTATGCAACTATACTGAAATATATAAATATATGTATATATATACGTATATATTCTTCTTCGATAGCGTTTCTCCTTCGCACATTCTGCTCTTCCTTTCCTTAACTTTCCTTTCCTACCGGCAACTAACAGAAGCACTATGGCATCAGAGAACTGCAAGAGAGAATATCCATTCCAACCACTGTGCACTTTACTCTCGTGAAGCGATCGTATCTCCAAGGCGCTTCTGTTTTCACATACAGTATACTTGTATATACGTATACACAGTTGGGTTTCAACCTATCGCTATACAATGTTCTTGAAATCGCCTTGGACTCTCTCTCTCTCTCTCTTTCTCTTCCTCTCTTTCTCTCTTGCTCGCCATTGCAACGTAAAGCTGCTTATTCTCTTTCCCATGAGACTTACTAGGCTGTATGCGGTATGTTGAGAATTAGCGTTTACGATTTTAACGAAAACTCGCAAGCATATTATAGCATAATTATTCTTTTGTCTTCGTAAAACTAAATCTCTGCTGGGAAATTTATAGTGAACAAAACACTTACTCAAACGGTAAAAATTCAAGGTCTATTTTTTATGACGCGCCAAGTTTCAAGTGACGTATATTTGGTCTCTAATTTTTTGTTGATACTAAAACTTATATAATTCTTTTTTCCAATAAAATGAACTATTACGTATTTTTTGTTGTTCCAAGTGACCGTTTGAAATTTAATTTCAATTGTGTGAATTGAATGATATTTCGATTTATCGTATATAATTTATAAAATTAAAGCATCGATTGGTGGTGCAGTTTTGATGATGCATTGGTGTTGCATGAATGCGAAAATTGCTGTGTACACGAGATAAAGCTATAAGGGCTGTGGTACATGTCTAAAGTTGGTTATATAGTGATACATGTTTAACCGAGAGAATTAACATGGTGTCTTATCCATACATCCTGCACGCTCTTCGCATTGTCCAAGATCCAGAGGGAGATGTTATGGTCATGCATGACATGAAAATAATTACACTGATAGATCTATGGCCCGGTGCCAAGGATTCGAGTGAAGCTTCCCGCTGGCCAAAATCAGATACGAGGGCACGTCTCCGTCCAGGTTTTCTGTTGCATCCGGAGATGTATTATATTCCGCCAAGTCAAGGATAAATAAAACATGTTTCACAAAGAATTATGCGAGCATAATAAGGTCGTAAGAGAAGAGTGCTTCACACACAGTTCAAGCCAGAAAAGTCCTGTGATATTCAGGAGGTTGTGCCGGAAAGATTTACGTACGTAAGGTATAAGGCATGGGATAGGAGGGGAAAAGAAAGTAGTAGAATTTATGGTTAAAAATACATGTGGGAAAAATTCATGCGTAAAGACATGTCTAAAAAATGTCGACACAATCTTACGCTTCAAGAACTTTCTCCCTTCCTCTCCCTCTATCTTTTTTTTACGAACGAGAGTAGCGCATTGTATAATTTATCTCGGTCGATAAATAGTGTACGTATGGAGTAAAAAAACATACGCCATATTGATGAAAGCTTCGAGGCGCAAAGTCTCATCGGTTTTACTCGTTATGCTGAGAAAAGACTCGATATATCAAGCTCAAGCCACGGATTTCCTGATCAAGTAGCAGTTAAATCCAGACTAAGTGTCTGTCGGTTCGGGGTTAAACTTGCCGGATCCAAAGTTACGTCAGTCGCGATCTGTTAACCTCGGGTAGATGAACGCGCGCGGGCAAGGCGCATCGAAACGTGCGCGAATCACGTCACCGTATAGCGGAGTATAGAAATCCATCGACATCAGCAGAGCGCGCACAGAAGCGACGCGATGCTCACTCGTCGATTATTCTGCATCTCGTCCGGACCACCAACGATCCCATCTCTCTCTCTCTCTCTTTTTACATGTATATATATGTGTATATAGTAAGGCACATTCTACAATGGCGCCATCTACCCAACCAACAAACTCGCACGGGGTGAGAGAAGGGTCACCTTTCCAGCCGATTTCTCGTGAGCCTCATCCCGCTTCGTGAGCACTCTAACCTCGTTTCCCTCCCTCTCTATTTTTCTTCTCCATCTCTTCCTCCCGCATTCGTCCCCCTGTGTTCTCGCAGGGCTTATAATTCTCGGCGCAACGCGTGGTTAGGTCGCCGTACTACATATCGGTAAATACATTACTCACGACCGCGGAATCCGTGCGCAAGAATCGCGAACGGGCCGCGCGAGGTTGAGAAAAACGAAGAAGAAAAATGGAATGACCCAAAATGTATATCAGCGAGGTAGATAAAAAAAGAAAGAGAGGACTTTGCAACAGCAGTGCGCGACCGATGAATTTTTGCCAACTCAAATGAACGCAGGATTAGAATAGAAAGAAAGAAATGCAAAGGAAGGATAAATTCAAAAGCACTGGAACATTCGCATAACAATAGGATCAGAAATAGAGAGAGAGAGAGAGAGAGAGAGAAAGTCGAGATACATCCTTCGTCCATTTTGCTGTTAGAGAAAGAGATAGTATCCAAGTACATTTTGCACTCTCGCATCGATAATTCGATACCGAATCGTGCAAGAGAAGTGGAAATGGAGAATTTCGACAGTATATTCGACCATTTGTGCTTGTCCCGCATGTACGAGAACAACTACCAGTATTCCCGAATCTCGTTTCTTCCTTCTCTCTCATCCAATTGTTCGAGATATATTGACCGCGCGTGAGTCATTCCCGTATCGGGGTTACGCAACGAGTTCGAATTACTCTGTCGCGTTTTGTCACCGAAAGATATCACAAAATTGGTTTCCACATATACATATATTCTCGTATTCAGTTTTACATGTATATACTCATATTCAGTTCTATGCTTTGTCGTTGCACTTCTCGATAACGAGAGAGTATCCCCAACGAGAGGAAAAAAAAACAAAAGTAAATTTTGACTTTTCAATGTCAATACGGAAATTCTATCTGCATCAAAAAGTCCATTTAAAACCAGGTATGGGAGCGCAGTAAAAGAAATAATTTTTTGAAAATTCAACGTGATTGATGAAGTTTAAATCAAACAGGAAAACAACGATTTTTCCATGTATTAACAAAGTTTTTGATGTACTTAATACAGTTGAAATAACATGAAGCAAATGTCAACGAACTACGCTGATTCGAAATTCGGTTTGACGTGACGATCGATGGAAATATTCAGCAACGAAAGGAATATTTTTATATATGTAAATCTGAATTCCCAACGAGGTGTCCGAATTACTTGATACAATGTGTATATGCACTGCTGTAAAACAATCTACATTGGATATTCATTTACTCCGTTTATGGGCTCGTGACCCCGATTAGGATACTTCCAGTTTTTCAGTTTGGAAAGTCAAGCTACCTAGGCGTTCATTTTTAGTTGGGAAAAACAACGCGGGAAAGAGGAACAAGAGTTTTCCTCGATATACTTTGTAACACTCGTTTTGCATATGGCGCGAGGTAGCAGCTTGGTTTCGTGGGTAGTCATGACTATATTTACCTGTTATATATATATATATATACATTAATGCACATACAGAGAAAGAGAAAGTCTGGAGAACGAGTAAACGAGGGCAAAAGAGCCGAAGAGAAAGAGAGGAACTGGCACCCGCGGGTGTGGTCCTTGATTTACCGCTGGGCGGAAAATATTTGGAAAATTTACGGGAAGTTTCTATGGAATACAGATGGCTGCTCTCTCACTGTACTTGCGAGCACGAACTGCCGGTGATGCTGCTGGTTCTGGGGTATGGCTGCGAAAGTCCTCTCTTGCACGGTGAAACGAGTATAGACCGCGCGTCTCTTCCACGTTCGTTCTCCTCGGTTGGCTCTACACAAGCCCTAGCGGAATGGGACAGAACTAAAGCCCGCGTTCGCGCCCTCACCATCGGAACGCTTTCAGGATGTACTACTGTCCTATATATGTATATATGGACCAACTACTACCAGCTATTCTAGGCTTCGTTTCCTCTTTCCCATCCACTGTCTCTCGCTCTCTCATTCGGCTCATTCCCCAGCCGTGCTGACTCAACTAAAACGACTCCGCAATTACTCCCGGAGGATCGTTACACCCTGGGAAACAATCCTACCGCGTGTAGAACAAAAGTGTATATAGATGCACTACTGTCGTTTTGCCGCGCGCGTCCCCATCCATGTGTCTGGTGATTTTGAGCACACTGTTAGAGATGAGAAAGAGAGAGGGAGAGAGATAGTCTCGCTTCTGTGACAATATGGGATCGTCTATTGAACCCAAGTTCATCGACCTTCAACACAGTTACTTTTATAATAGCCACTTTATGAGAGATGACATTTTTCAACTCCGACATTTGAAATTTTGTTTTTGTTTTTTTTTTCTTTTTTTACTTTTTTAATTCAAAGCCACTTGAAGCTATTGAATTGTCAGATGATTAATGTCGTGCTTTTCATACTCGAACTACAACACTTGTATAAATAATTAATAATTTGCATGCGAAGCAAATTTTCATCATTACCGTTAAATAAGAACGCGAACCAATTTATGACAAGAGAATCATCAGATTTCAAATGCATTGTATTGTTACGGCATCCGTGGAGGGTTGTTACGACAAGACAACTCCATTCCGGTGCTAACGAGTTTGGCTTTTCATTTCCCATATATTGCTACAGAAAGGATGAGGACGCAATGAGAGGGGGAGAGAAATCCTTGTGGACTCGATGAAATTAGAGAACGCCAACTTTCTATGTTAGTACCGGTGGGAATGAAGAGTTTGCAACCAGCACGTGGAAACCAGAGTTGTAGGCAAAAGGGAATACATACACACATACATTCTCTCTCTCGCTCTTTCTCTACCTCTTTCTCAGATATATGCATGTTTCTCGAGGTCTTATACACAAGAGCTAACGGATCTCTTCCTTCCCGAAACGCAAACCCGCATATTCCCTCGGACCATATATACCGAGTGTACACATACCAACTCATTCTCTCTCTCTCTATCTCCCTCTTTCTCTCTTTCTCTTTCTATTTTCTTCCCGTATTCTCAGTAGAATCCAATAGTTCTCTTCAAACTTGAAAGTACAAACACCAGCATCAGAGCTATATCTTAATATGTCGCTGCGAAATAATTTTCTCTCCTATACGAAAAACTTTTCACGCACTATCCCTTTTTATCATTAAGAGATGTATGAAAATTGCGTTCGTATGTAATGGCACAGCGTGCAGACTCCTTTTCCTGATTGAATTTTACTCCTTTGCCATGATACGCAAGCATGATTGTACCTTTGAAAGTTTCTCTTGCAAATTTTCAAGCGAACCCAAAGGCTTATGGTTGTTGAACTATACGTATACTTTAATTGCATTCATTAGATGTAGTTTATACATTGCTTAGTCGAAAAATGTATTCGTAATAAGTGATAACAAACGACGACAACAAACCACAAGTTACAACGCATAAAGGATGATTGGGGGTCTGAAAACTTGTGCAAACGTATTTATTTATAATGTATAATTAACACTGGTTGAGTAAAGGACTAACGCAAAATAGCTGACTAATAGGCTCGCTGGTCTATATCTATCTCTTTTGCAGAATGCAGAATACTCATCAACGCATCAATAATTATTACGAGGTCTACATCTCTCTCCTCTTTCCTCTTTTCTAGACCATCCGGCCATTTACTAAAACTCTTTACTACAGGCGTACAGAGATTTATTGTCGGAATGCGATAATTATCATTAATTAGAACCTTTGCTGTGTGCATAAGAGGAGAATTATGTTTCTAGGAGAAAGAAAAAGATAGAACGAGATACAGAGCTAAATACGTAAGCATTATGAAACAAATAAAAGTAATTAATTTATTCCCTACCCCACCATCTAACAGGTATGAAATTTTATCGAAAGAATATTCTTGAATATTGAAAATATTCACAAGACGATTGTGATTTATAACCTGAGGTAGGCTTGAAATTGAGAAAAAAATTTAGTTGAATTTACTAAATATGATTGGACTCAAATGAATGTGCGATGAAATACGTCCAACAGCAGATTTGGGTGAATGAAAACCAATTTTGATTCCTTCAACGAATTATTTCGCTAGGTTAAAAAAAAAACATTTCCGTTAATGTGAACAGATATAAAGTTGAATCGATGCAATTCGTGTCAATCAAATTTATTTGATAGATTCAACCATTTTTTTTCTCAATGAATTGAGTTGTGAGCTGACACATGATCGTGTCATAATATCTACTTGTTTAAAATACGATTTATCGTGATAATTTATCCAGTCAATTTTGTGAGGCGTGAGACTCTTTTGGCATCAAGTGGCCTGCCCTGCTATAAAAAATTAAATTAACACATATAATTCCGAAAAATGCAAATAAAATATCTTTGAGCACGTCCAAAATTTAATGCAAAAAAAGTTGACTGGTGAAATTTATTAAATAATAGAGTAATCAGTTTAACGTTTGGTAAGTGCAATTTGTTGCTTTTATTTATTTATTTATTTTTTTTTAACAAGCCGAGACGGTGCTCTGATGTTTTAGTTGATGCTGTTGGCGTGACGTGCTTGATGCTATATAGGAATGACGAGAGTGCGAAAGAGAGAAAAGATAGAGCGCCAATGGAAATAACTCGACAAATGTATTCACGATGTGTAACACGAACGTATCACCGACTCATGAGTTATAAATTGCATGGGGTGCTTGAATTATTCATGATTTCGAGTGGTATGCACGAACCAACGGTATACTCGGTATAGCAGGGGAAGCGGCAGGGTGAGTAGGATGAAGTGGGCTGCCGAGAGGTGGATGGAACTGAGCCAGGGGTGATAGTCCGATTGATTCGTTTTGCATCCAGGCATCCTGCGTGAATGAGAAATTAAGTATAATGCAGTGTGCCAGAAAAAGAGAACAAAATAAAAAAAAGTGAAAGAGAGAGAGAGAGAGAGAGAGAGAGAAATTTTCATTTCTTTACTCTTTACATCCAACGAAGTATATTGAGTGCTCTCAGAGCCCTAAAACACATCAACGAAACGAAATTGATCAAGAGAGTCACACAGCTTTCGCTTTGACTATATCTGCCTTCACTCGATGTTTTTCAATTAGAAATAAACTGCACCCAATAAGAATACTGCTATTGTTCAATAAAATCACAATCGAAGAGACGATCGTCAGGTCAAATATTAAAAAATGATTCTATTATTATAAAATATTTCTTATGTATTCGATGTATAGCGCATGGTACTGATCGGATAACCGCGAACCATGCGATCCCAATTCATGAATAAACTAATGGATATATGCCGAATTTTGAATAACACTGCTGAATGGCTCCAAGGTACGTGATCGATATGCCGCATGAATGTACAATCCAATTGAGGTTTGAAAGCATCCACGTGTGAATTTTCGGCCGTCAATGCAATGAACTTTGACCGTATGTCTACTATATATATAAAAGATAAGTCGCCATTAGGATGTCAAGTGAAAAGTACGTTTTTCTTCAAAAATTTGTACATTAATCTTGGACTATATACTATTTTTGTTTCGTTTTTATTGAGAAATGTTCTTTTGACTTACTTTACTTAAAGATATTTTTGGTCGAAATTGGTCATTCGTTAACAGAAAAGAGTTCCGTATTTCGTATTTATAACTTCGTTCGGATTCATTCTTCGAGTTATAGCCACAGTTGTACGACCCGAGCTTCTGCGAGATCTATTGAATTCAGTGTCTACCATTGAGCGATAAAAATGTTAAGCCATTTCCTGTTTTCGCGATCCCTGGTAATCAATGTTCATAGATTCAAATTACTCGTATAATCTTATCAAGGATCGGTGAAGTTCTCTCTTTCGATCTGTTCTCTTTTTTATGACCACGTTTAAAAGGTTTCGTCTAATAATATATATGTATATACATTATACATCTACAGTTATACAGCGAAAAATCTAGAAAATGACACAAGAAACTAATCAACTAATCAGCTATTCATATATGTAAAATTGTGGATCTTACAATTGAATGTAAATAATTTTTTCCAAAGAACTTATATTTACCTCCATCACATTTAATAAACTATATTCCCATGATATGGTGGAAATGGGCTATATTTGATTAATTGCATAATTTGTGTGCATTGCAATATTGACAAGTTTCGGCACATACATTTTCATTCAACATTGTTCATGATTTATATACAAAATTTTGATATTTAAATTGCCTAGATATTATAGCAACAGGAAAAAATATATCAACGCACCAAGTTTCAAGTTGGAAAATCCAAATATACAATACATATGTACCGAGCACTCGGGATATGTGTGTGTTTAATATCA
>JABMBV010085106.1:0-12179 GCA_018906735.1 Mesochorus sp. PSUC_FEM 10030011 | reverse complement strand
TTTAATTTTTTTCAAATAATTAAATTGCATTTTGGAATTGTATACAATATATTTATGCATATATTTGCTAGCTGGAATATTCTGTTCCCTTATTATAATCGATTATTCTTCGAGCCCTTTAATTTTTTATGTAGGATAAGCGATGTATACTCATTTTTTAATTAAATTCATTTTTTATTTTCTATTTTTTATTTTTAATGAGATATACAAACATGTCTGGTAGACATTTTTCCCTCTATTGTTAACATGCATAATAAAAAATTGCAATAAACGACCATTAAACATGGTGATATGGAGCTAAAAATATAACTGAATTTTATTTTGGTATTTTATGTCAATTTTTCAAAATTTCGAAAAAAATAATCCATTACCTCGATGTATACACATACTATATATTCTATACATACTACCATGGATCTTCACAAGCTCTTCTCCTTGATTTCTCGTACGTTCCTGCCTTTATTCCCTATCTCTATTTCATATTATTTTTGATGCTCTTGATGGCCATAATTTTGCCTATACTTTCTCTCTCGCATTTTGCACTGCGTCTGTTTTTCTTCCCTCATTCGATCTTACACGAATGGGCAAATGCTACGAAAGTTATTCAATGTGTGAGCAAAATTGTGTATGTGTGTGTGTGTGTGAGAGAGAGAAAGCGAAAAAGCGAGAGCGAGAAAGAAAGAGAGATTGGACGATGCCATGTCCATTCTACACGGCTGGACCTTCCGAGCCTGGGCTACGTCGAGGCAGCTTTAATTAGCTGGGGGATTTCGTAAAAGTTGTCTTTCTCTTTTTTCCTTCCCCTCTTCTCCTTCTTCTTATTACCTTTCTCATCTCTTCTTCTTCTTCTTCGTTCTATTCGCTGTATCGCAAGAGACAAGCGTCGATGAAGAAAAATTTGCCCGTGGCAGAAACATCCGAAGACACCACCAGAATTTCGTATATACATTTCGACATACACAATTTCGTATGTGTGTGTACGTGTGTACATAGCGAACGTGGGATCCCTGTGGCATAGAACTGAATATACTATATATGTATGCTCGGTCGCAGGTCCTATATATATATATACAATAATTGAACGGTGCACTACACATATTTACATGGGTTATTTCACGCAAAATCATATACATGACCAAGAGGACCGAAAATAAAAATCGAAAATACATATCCCTAAAGTCAGATAATTTCCAAGTCGATCAATATATTTTTCTTTGTACAAAAAAAGAAAAGATTTACCAAATTCCTTCAATTGACACAAATTTCATTAGTTATACTTTAAATTTGTCCATGTAATGACCAAGTTTTCTTATATTTAGAAAAACCTCAACTTATATAAACAAATATAAAGTAAGATTAATGAAATTCGTATATCAACCAAATATATTTTGTAACGTGAATCTTTTTTTTTCTCCGTGTACATATGATAAATAATATTTTTAAAAGATAGACAATTATCGTTCTCATTGGTAAACCGTGTGACGTGTTGCATTTGAAAAATATCTTTGGTGCTTTGACCCCGAGAAAATAAGGCCAACATTAATATTGGATTTAATGAAATCGAGAGCTTCAAATAAACTACGTCAAAACACTTTCATATCTTATGTATTTTCAACAGATACAGAAGATTGTCATTTTAATAGCAAAACCGTGTGCGATATATCATTTAAAAAGCATTCGGAAGGCCAATATATTTACGTTGAATCGAATCTTATCTCGAGCTTCAATAAACGACGTCAAAACACGTATAAATGTGTTCAACGGAAAAAAAAAACAAAAAAAACCTTAGTAGAATATTTTCGCGAAAAAATATCGTACCAGGATATTATTACGCATGGAAAAACATAACCGAGTGTATTTCGAAGTTGCACCACGTGGGGCTCGGTGTATATAGTTGGGTCTTTTTGGATCAAGCTGCCATATATATATATGGGGCACACGTACACCACACTATACATACAAGCGTACCTCAGCGTTCGTGTCCCTATATAGAAACCGCGGGAGGGTGAGGTGTAGGGAGAGCCAGTGGGTATACACGGTGTCGTGTATATATATATATACACCTTCTAGTTCCATGTATATAATGCACATGTATAGCAGATAGAGAGCGAGAGAGAGCGAGAGAGAGAGAAATGGAGCCGCGATGGAAGCTTGGAAGGACGCGACACGGTCGGATTCAGGGGTAGGATGATGGTCCGGAGGGTGAAACTACGAGATGGCCAAAGGGGGCAAGTTAGACGCAGCAGCAACGCCAGCAGCGCAACGTAATACACACACGAGCACAAATATATATATATGTATGTATATGTGTGTTTGTATATATATATATAGACGATGGCATCGAGGTATGAAGCGCGAGAGGGAGCGGACTGAAATCAGCGGGTAGTGCGAGCGAGGCAACTATACAGAGCCTGGTGGGTGGTTTGAAGGAGGTTGGAATGGGGTGAGTTAGGTCGCGAAGGGACGCGCGCGCGGCCAGCTAAATAACGGTCTGCCCTATCTGCGTCCTTGCAAGCTCACCCTCTCCTTCTCGCTGCCGGGCTCGTTTCTGCCACCCTCCTCCTCCTCCTCCCCCTTACTCCCTCTTTCTCGCCCTTCCCCACTGCCACTTGCCTCCTTCTCTGCACGACCCTTACCAACCTCCCGGGCACTTCCTCTCACAGCCAACGCTGCGCTCCATCTCTCCATCTCATTTTCTCTCTCCCTCTCTCTATCTATCTATCTATCTCTCTCTCTCTCTCTATCGCTTTTTCTCTTTCTCTCTACTGCCTCAGCTAGCGCCCATCTTCTCACGGTCCCTTTGCCCTGCTGCGACTCTCCGCAACTCTCACCCCCACACGTGTCTCACTGCGACGTTACCCCCCCCCCTCCCACCTCCCTCAACCCCTGTTCGACTCCTCCACCTATTTCGCCACCCTTCAACCTCCCGGGGCCACCGCGACGCCCGAGCTCCTCGCACCGCTCTTCTGACGCTCATACGTGTACGCGTGTGTGCGTGCGCCCGCGTTATTCACGTGTATATGTGCTGGGTCGAAACCAGCGGAAATGAGCGCGAGGGAAGAATCGCCCGTTTGCGCGTTTCTCCATCCCTTCATATATATATACCCTCGCATTTTCGCGAGCGTCGATGTCATGCGAGCGTATATACGAGTTACGCTAAAAACTATCTCTATATATATGTGTGTGATGCTCTCACTCGTTCAATGCATATTTTGCACTCTCTTGCGTCTTTGGGTTTTTGATTATTTTAATTTACTTTGGCTTCTCTCTCACACTTTTTCTCTCTCTGTACAGACGTTTAAGATAAAGCTTCGTCTATGTCAGAGTTCATTACCTTATAAATATAGAAACGAAAGATATACAAATAAAAGTTATTTGTTTTTGTTAATTTAGATCATTTATTCCTTATTTGGAAAAAAAATAATAATAATTAAAAAAATCGATTTAACGATTCAAACTGGAAAAGTTTTGTAAAAAGGCGATGATCCGATTTTGGGAGTTTGCCAAAGATGAAAAAAGTGATTAGATCATTAAGATTGAAATGTAATTGCAACTTCAAACAATTACGAAAAAAAGTGTATGAGAAACTTGTTGATATATTGATCAATTTGACGATTTGAACTTCAAAAGTCGTGAAAAAGTGATAGTCCGATCTTGGAAATTTGCCAAGAATAAACAATGTTATTGGATCATTATGACTCGAATTGAATAGAAACTCCAAACAATTACAAAAAAAAAAAAAACAGTAAGTGAAACTTGTTGATATCGATCAATTTAATGATCAAAACTTGAAAAGGTGTTTGTCAATAATAAAAAAAAATTGTTGTTATCATTGTGATTCAGATCGAATTGGAACTTTCAGCAATTACACAAAAAAAAAGTAAGAAAAATTTGTTGATACCGATCAACTTGACGATTCGAACTTGAAAAGTCGTGAAAAAATGATAGTGAAAAAAGGAAATCATCATGATTCAGATCGTAGTTAAAACATTAAATCTTTAAATAAAGACGAACAAAAGTGCGAGACGAGAGTGTCATTGTCTTCTTGGGAAAAAAAAAATTACACGGATTCCAATGGATTTTTTCTTTTTCTCACAAGTCCAAAAAAAATATGCGAATTAAAGAAAAAAAAACGTTGAAAGAACAAATGCAAGAGTCTTAAAAGAGAAAAGAAAAAATCTTCTCGTTCGTATTTATAAACGCAGAGAGGTAATCGTGGGTCAAAAATGAAATGGATGATAAACGAGGTAAACAATATAAGAGACACTTTAAAAATAGCATATCATATGTCGCTAACAGCTTAATCCATTATAATCTCGTTCAACATCCTTTTCTCGGGCTCTCACGCGGGAAGATTAACGTGCGCTGGTAGTAGGGCAGCGGCTAACCTCGTATCGCTCGAAAAATTGATCTGATGAGGGGTTGAAGGGTGGGCGTTTGTAGGATACGATTTTGTTGTGCGTTGGTTAGAGCGAAGATACGTGTAACGAGAGGGAATCATTCACGAAGAGCTTCAGAGTGTGAGAGAAAGAGAGACACCGAGGGGTGGAAGACAAAGAGAAAGAGATAAAGATAAAGAGAGAGAGAGAGAGAGAGAGAGCGAGGAAGATATAGAGGCTGGAGGGATTTGGAGTAAAGTACCGGGCTTTAACAGTCCAGCCACGAAACAGACGTACCATAGAATCCTCCCCCCCCTCCCCTGTCGCCCTTTCCCTTGCTGATCCAACTATCTCGGTGAGTCACGCGCACAGCTTCCACGAATCTCTCTCTCCCCCCCTCTCTTCTCTCTCTCTCCTACAACCCGATATATATTTCGTCTTGCTCGCATTCACATTTACTATACTCTCGTTCCTCTTTCTCTCTATATATACACACCTCTCTCTAACTGTTTTACCGACCGCTGACCCATAAATGCGGTCGAGCGACTTTGCAGTAGTCGACCCCTTCCCCCTCCCCTCGCACTCGTATTACGGAAGCGAACTTTTCAAGTTCCCGCGACACTGACCCACTTTGTGAGCTCCTCCCTGATACTTGCCTCCCTCTTCGTCCTCTCTCTCTCACTCTCTCTCTCTCTCTCCCTCTCGCTCTCTCTTTCTCTCTCTCTCTCACGCCACCTCATTCTCCCACAGTTCCACAGTAGTTACGTAGCCGAGAGAGCTTGCCTCGGTCTATGTATGAATGCCCGCCATGAAAACGCTCTCACTTTCCTCAGCGACGTTATATCTACTCCTTTATACATACAAATATATATAGACATCTCGGGCGGCTGCTTCCCTCGGAGCATTGCACTCTTTTCCAGCCGTTATTCCTCCCCCTCTCCCCCTTTCCTCCACACCGCACCCCTTTACTCTCTCTCTCCTGCCTCTCAAAGACATCGAGACTATCCCCACTACTCCTGCGAGTGCCCATTTACTTATAACCTTGGCAATACTTCTTCGTTCTTTCTTATTCTTGAAGAACACGAGCGCGCGCGCGGATAAATGATCTCGTGACTTCAACCGGAAACTAAGCAAAGAATTATTGTTTCCCTCTCTCTCTCTCTCTCTCGAGACTGTAAGTCGCGTCACACCGCGCGACTACAATGGATCAATGTCTCCGCGATCTTTCGAAGATATACGCACCGATACGCCAGCTTCTTTTTTTTTCTTCTTTCAAGAATGAAAACCATTAACCACTCGGTACCGCGCATGAATTTTCAAATTATTGCCAATCCTCGATCATACACGAGAGAACACTTTTTTTTAATTTTATTTTTTATACGTTTTGATTATCAATTTGAGAGATTTCAGGTGTAGATGCGAGGCGAACGTTCGACTGAAAAATTTAATGAGCGGAAAATAAGGGGGGAACGCGCGGCTCTATAGAGATCGAATTTAGATAAGGCAGAAAAATATGGAAAATATCATTGCATGAGTGTATGCACTATGAAATGATTGGGAATAATTACGTATTTTATTGTGATTTGTTTGTAAAAAAATAAATTTCTATCGACTGTTCAAAATCCGGTAAAACCTTCGGAATTATACTATACCGATTTTTCATCTTTTTATGTTTCTTCCGCTCACGTATGCAATCAAGAGACGCGAGACAGTGCCTCGACATCAAATTGTCTTTTTAAAAAGTGGAAGTGATCGATATCGAATACTAGTGCAAACAATTTTAGAAACATCTTTGATCTTGAATATCGTTATTTTAAGATCGATTTCTTTTTATCAATATTTCAGCCTGGAATTTGAAGTTGAACTTGAAGCAGTAATTTTCCAAGTTCAAGAACCCCTTTAGGATTTTTTTTCATATTCAACATATCAAATTACCGTATATGAATACACTTTCAAACTTTGGCACTAAATTTCAACATTGGACTTTGGATTGCGGACGGGCGGCTGATCGATATATCGACCAGCCAATCAGGTTGTAGATTCTATGCATAAAATTTATTGAATTTATGCCTATATTTCGCTTACCAATAAACGATCGATTTTGTCTGAAATTTCTGGGTCCTTGAAAATATTAAGTCAAAGGCAAAATAAAAAATGTCCCGAGTAATCGCGCAGGGACTCGGAAAATTTCGCACTTCAATCCGCGTTTTTACGGTACAAATAATCGAGGAATCTTCTCACTTTTGAAAATGCATTGGAACAAAAGAAGCAAAGCATATATATATATATACGTGTGTACGATATTTCCTCGCGATGTATCTCGCGCGCGCATGATGTTGAGCGGGTGCGGCTCAACGATGATGCGAATAAGAAAGAAAGAGAAGGGGGCGGGAGGGGGGAAGAAAAAAAACGAGAGAGTAAAAAGAGAGGATGAAAAAAAAAATGCCAGTTAAGAGTAACAGGCCCCCGTGAGACGGGGCAGACGGCAGGCGGGCGGTCGAAGCGACCGAAGAGTGAGAGAGAAAAGAGAACAGAGAGAGAGAGCAGTAAGCGCGAGAGGAGAAAGATAATAAGAGAGACGGAGAAAGAGTGAGAGAGAGAGAGAGAAGACAAAGTTATCGAGGGAGGCATGGGTTACACATCGGGAAAGAGCGAGAGAGCGAGAGAGGGAGCTCGGTCGGCCATCAGCCATCCTGTCATAGACAGGATGTGAGGGTCCGCGAGCCCGGACCGCTACGCCCGCGAAGCGCGGGTTCTCTCGTCGCGGTTCTCGCCGCGCGTTCTCGCTCCACTCCTATATGCATTTATATACACATACATACATATACACACACACATACACAAGCGTGCGCGTATTTGTGTGTGTGCGTGCGCGCTATACATCGTCTTCGTCGTCGTTTCGCTAGAATTACACGTGTCCGTGTATTGGCGTGTGCATGTGCGCGTTTCTCTCGCGATCGTTGCTGCGGTCCGCAAGAGCGCGCGTGTGAGGGGAAGTCCGATAAGTTCCGGGGGCCTCGAGAGTCCGTGGGAGCTCTCTGTTAGCCCGGGCTGCATATACCGTATACACACGCTATATATATTCTCTCTCTCGCTCTCTCACTCTCTCTCTCTCTCTCTCTCTTTAGCGAACAAACGGCGCCAAGCGTTTTTCCTTAAATTATATATGAGCCTTCCTAGCGCTCGCAATTAAGAAGATACCGCAGAATCTTCGATACATTTGACATGACACTTGGCGCATCTATATAGAGAAGCGCTGAGAATTTTTTTATTCCGGAAAATCGTATTCGAAAATCGAACAACGCGACGTTGCGAGCTGTTTTCCTTTTAAGGAGGGACAAACATACAGAACATCTCAAAATTGAGCAGTTTTTTCGGAATTTTTTTCAAGGGGAAGAAACGGATGGATCTGTTTGAAAATTTTACAGTTTATTATATCTATATTGTAACGAGAATTTTCTTTTTTTTAGTAGTACAAAAATATTAATAATTGCCGGAGATATAGCATGATAAATCCATATGCTAGTCGCGGAGAAAAAAATAATCGATTTTGAAAGGTTCTAAATGGATTCAAGAAATCATTATATTGATTGTAGATAATCGCAATTTTCCGAAAATTGTACCAAAAGCCCGTGTTATAAATTGCCATTTTCATTAAATTTCTTTGATAACTGACCGATAACACTTTAAACATTTTTTTTCCATATTATAAAATGATATTTAACCCTTACTTGCCACATTTCTCTAAAATCACATACTTGCCACACTGGGATACAATTCGAGTGTCAAAAACTGTTATAAAATATAAACTATTGATTCTTTTTGTTTCCCAATTTTTTTGGAACTCCTTATAAAAGCTTATTTTTATATCTGATACAGGTTATACCCTAAAATTAAATTTTTATGTTTAAAAAAAATTGTCTTCTTATCTAACGTTTACGAATCTTTAATTAAAAAAAAACGAATTTTCACATCAATTTTTCATTAATTATCTAATAAAAATTAATTCTTATCATTGTAATTATAACTTCACGGTACCCTTAAGATAATACAAGAATATTTGATATATTTGATATTAACCATGACATCCAATACAGCGTTTCTATCGATGAGGATTTAATAATTGTTGCTGATCAATTGAATCGATGGATACGGAATTTTTAATGGAAGTAGTCAAACAAAAACGATATTTCCAATTTTTTGTCATTTCTTCAAAAAAATGTTTTTTTTTTTAACCCTCGAGCGTATATATATAGCTCTCGAAGATTTTGCTGCTGCGACCGTGGATGTCGTAGTGCCTAAGAACGCCCGCGGTTTTACTGCTGCGGTACGGAGCTCAGTGAGGATAAATACATAGATATATATATATATATGCATATAGAAACGCGTATTCATAGTACGTAGTCTCTCGGTGGGACTATCGGGCCCCGCAGTCGGGGTTCTCGAGGACCGCGTATACCTGGGGCCCTCATCTTCGATACCACGCGGAGGATCTCTACTCGCGTCGTTTCCCCTCGGCCGCCCCTTGCCGCGTAAGTGCATACGCAGCAGCTTCTTCTTCTTCGTCTTCTTCATCTTCGAGTATTCTTCGAGCTCGCGAGAGCGAAATAATTTTCAAACACGACTTTTCACGAAGAGAAATACACTTTTTATTTATTCGCCCTATACACTTAAAGAAAGTCATCAAATTGTCGATCGATATACAAATTAATTGAACTCTTCACAAACAATATACGTGAAGCAATAAAATCCTTTTTTCTGGCTAGAGTTTTCGCATTGTTGCTGCCGACTCGATTTTACTTATTCGTGTATGTGCGTCGGTACAATATCTCTCTCTCTCTCTCTTTCTTTCTCTAAAAAAAAGGATGCAAAAGACGAGTGTAAAGTGGTGCGGTTCACGTCCTTTTTTTTTATTTGCCAGCGATTCGATGCTTGGGTCCGTGCATATATTTGTGTATGGGGAAGGATGGGGAACAAGTATTTTTTTCTTACGCATGCACGGTCACGCGCTTCAAAAGCCTGCGAATCGTAAACGCATATGTGCGTGTGTACATGCATATATGCAAGTAAACGCGTTCCATCGCCTCCCCTCACCCGAGGCGAGTGGATTGCGTTTTTACTTTTACGTTTGTACATCAGTCGTTTGACAGATTCGAGCGCATAGGGTTCGACGATAAATGAGTCCGATAAATTCCGCATATTGCATCACTCGACGTATTACTAGATCAAAGAATTTATATTACCGCGATTATATCTGCAACGTCACACTCCAATCAGCGGAAATGTAATTAATATATATATTTTTTTTTCTCATCAATTTTGTTTATTTTTTTTCTGTTTATTATAGGCAATTTTCGCTCAATGAAGAAATGAATTTTGCGCGTATCGAAAAAAAAATAAAAATTCTCTCGGTGAATCGCGCATTGTTCTCGCGAGCGATTGTCGCCGGTGCAACGAAACCCCACTAGTTTTCGTGTGCATTGCTTGCGCACACACACACACACACACACACATACGCGAGAAACTCTTCTCCTCTCATGTTGCCATTTTCGCGTGTCGCTCTCGAAACGTGAAAGCGAGCACCAGAACACCCCCCTTGGATAACCAACAGCATGTGTGCACCCCCCCCCCTCCCCCTTCATCCTTCTCCTTCTCTTTCTCTCTCTATATTTATATAGGAGAGACGAGAAGAACTCGAGGGAGAAGAGAATCGCGAAACGGTCGCAACGCTATACCCCGCATGTACACCATCCGCGTCTACATATATACTATACACGCACGTCATATATATACCTTGCACATATGTGTACATTATTTTACATATCGATAGATAAGAGCAAAAAAGGCGCTTCTCGCCCGTCATTCCGTAGATATAAAAAATAACCGCGCAGTGGACGCGCCGACATTTTCGACAATCTCTGCGTACACGCACGTGACATTCGTCTTCGGAAACTCAAAAAAACAATTCATTATCTTCTCACTCGCCTCTCATCACGTTTTCGTAATTAATACTCATTCGCTTGATGCAGATTTTTTTTTTGAAAAATCAAAAACCCCAAAAAAGTACATAAAATACAAAGTGTATAAAGTAGAATAAAAACCTCGATAATAATACTTTTAATTATTACGTATTATCCATGATTATCACGACAATTTTTTTCTCGATGATATAATGTATTTACTCGATACATCAAAACGATTTAATCGATTATTAAATCGACGATATAATCAAACTAAAATCAGAAATCTCGATTATAATACTCGATGATCGCGTATATACTCGCGTCACAATTAAAGTCAAAAGATTATATAACACGTTACGTTCGAGCCCGAAAAGAAAAGTGCGTCTTTCGGTGTCAATAGCTTTATTTTTTAAGGTGTCGCGATCGTATACCCAAGTGTAACAATCCTTCGGAATTTACATGTTGATCGTATGAAGTTTGCATATATACATGTACGTCGTGCATTGCTATATTCGATGCATATAAAATATACACATTTATATACATATACATATATATAGAGGATACATAGAGGAGAGACCTGGATAGTAAAATGCATATATATATATATCGTTTGCTATATGCACAGGGCTCTCTCTCTCTCTCTCTCTCGCCTTTGTGAGAAACGCGTTGCTTGCTGCTGTTGCTGCTGTTGGTCTCGATGCTTTGCCCCGAGCCCTGCACTCGTGTTCCTGCTGCACACGTTGCATGAACAACGAGAAAGAGCTCTCGCGCGATGGTAGATGGCGAAGAGAAGAGAGAGGTGAGGAGAGGAGGGGCGGGGAGGGGGGGGGGGACGAAGAGGGCAAGAAGAGAACACCGCGACCAGAGAGCAGAGTCCCAGCAGCAGCTGGTCCCTGGTATATATGCGTGCGCGACACTTCCACTCAATTCGCGAGACCCGCATGCTATATATATGCACGCTGTGTGCGTGCTTCTTCTCCACGCTCAGCTCGCTCTCTCTCTTTCTCTCTCTCTCTCTTGCTTTTTTGTGTCTCTGTCTCTGTCTCTCTCTTTCTCTCTCGTATTCTACGCCGCAGCCCCGACAATCGCTGATCGGTCGTTATACGAGGGAATATTACGGAGGGTGGCAGAGGCCCGGAGGGTGCGGGGTGGAGAGAGGGGAGCGGGGGGAGGGGTGTCGAGAGCCAACTCTCGCGATACATGTATACCAAAGAAGCATGGCGTTTTGTGATGCACCCGCGAGTACGCCCCGAGGTAGATTTCACGGATATACGCGTCTCTCTTCTCATATACGTATATATATATATATGCACACATCTGCTTGGGAAATTTTTGTAGACACGCGTGTGTGCGTCTATCCCGCGTTAAAGGGCTCGTTTCCGAAGGTATTGTATTTGTGTTTGTAATGCGTGGGGAATTTAACACGACCTATATATAGTGTTTTTTTTTTATTGTACGACACTTTGTATAATGCTTCGGTTTTATATTAGTATCAGCGAAAATTTGAGAATTAGGAAAAAAGACGCGGGGTAGTCGAATAAACGAGAGGGCGCGATAATTTCCGCGGCAGAATTACGCAATTATTTTCTATATCGCGTGACTTTAACTTCGGGATAATTGAGAAGACACCTATCGTTTGAAAAAAAAACAAAACTGAATAATAATTCGATTCAATGAATTTTGCAATAGGTTTCATAAATTTTCAATATATATTTCAGTAGATGCGATTTAATATATTTTTTTTTCGTATTTTTCTTTTTCCTCGTAAGAATACGTATAGAAGAGTTGCGATATTTGAGAATTAATAACTTATTTGATACGTGGTAAATTAAAT
>JABMBV010085095.1:0-12179 GCA_018906735.1 Mesochorus sp. PSUC_FEM 10030011 | reverse complement strand
TTAACTTAATAACTAATATAGTATAGTATAGTATTTATTTTCCATCGTACACCCTTCCGGATTTTTACATTTTGATTCCCCCCTTGTAATAACTAATATATTTTTTTATGCATTGTATTCATATTTATCGCATTTATTTGGTTTTATTTGTTAATTCTTTTATATTAACTAATATCCATTACTGTTTAATTGTGTATTTTGATTTATTTATATCATGTGTGTAGTTATTTACTTTTTTATTACTTTCAATAATTCCCTTTATCAAGAAAGGTTTCATAAAATGAAAAAAAAAATAATATTCAATAAACTAACCGTAGAGTGCCTTGCTAATTGATGAGTCCTTGATGACATATTTATCCTTGGACTGACGAATAGCTGTCAAACTCATAGCAAGAGTTCGATGCAAAATTCTTTTTAAAACTGTTGTCATGGTCTTGGTCATGTCTTCCTCGACGAGATGTTTTAGGGCGGTATTCTGAAAAATGTATATACATTGAAATTGCCATAAAAATATTATAATTATAAATAGTAATAAATACATTGAAATATTATCTTACAAAATCTTTTAGCATCTCGGCATTGTCGGAGAGTTGAGTTTCAAAAGCTATGAAGGCATCCAAAGTTTCCAACTTGAATGCGATGTTGTGTTTCTCCATGAATTTTTCTACCGTCATATCATCCACTCGTATTTTTAATGTATTCACGATCGTATTGCGTAATTGTCTCATCTGTTCTGTTAGGATTGATATCTCAACTTGCATCGCTTTTATTGCTGCGTGCAGTAACATAGTATCTGGGGGAAAAAAAACTCGTGTTCAACAAAATATGGATAATTAAAAAAACAACAATAATTTTTTAATGCATGTTATTATTACCTTTAGAATATCCCGCATTCAATGCTACTATAGTGGGATTAGATAGCTTGTTCACTGGGGTAACTGATGAGTTAAGCGAAGATTGTATGCCAGCCTCAGTTACACCCTCTGCACCTCCTACTGCTGCATTATCTTTGATGCTCAAGTCTGATGATTCAATTTTTTTATCATTATTCTTTGAGAACTTTTCGATAGGCCCATCGCTAATGGAAGCTGAAAAAGTTAAGACGAATTAATGGTAAGTTAACGTTATGACAAGTTAAAAAAATATCAACAACTAACGCAAAAAAATTATATACTTACAAGCATCAGAATAATTTCCGTTCTTTTGCCTTTTTTTATTTTTTATTTTTTTAGCCGGTTTAGCTTTTTGAGATTTTTTTTTCGTTTGATCCGTATTTTCAGAAAAGGCTGTAAAAATTCAAAGAAAAATTGTATGCACCGATATTAATAAATAAATCAGGTATTATTAAATATTTACAATCTTCCGAACGAAAAATTTGAGATTCTGCGCCAGATGATACAAGGTCGTCTTCCTCGTATAGAATATCTTCAAGATTTTTGCTGCCGCTACCAATCTTTTTTTGGTACAATTTTGTGGCCTTAATAGATCGTTCTCGTGCGTGGTCTTCATTGTCTGTAGAATACGCATATGATTTTTTGTTGGCCAGGAACAATGACACCTTTTTTTCAGCTTCTTCGTAGTTCCCTTGAAAAAATTAAACAGAAAGTCAAATTAAAAAAATGATGTACATTTATACAAGTAAAAATTGATAATAAATAATAATCATAAATAATGAAAGCCAGCAAAAATAATCGACGGTACTTACTTGCTTCGCCTCGAATCTCGACAGGATACGTTTCCCATTCTGTTGGGGCATCGCAATTTTTTGCTACGTAGCTCGTTAATTTTACCATCGATTTCTTATTATAAGGTGGCGACATGAACGATGCTACTAAAATTGCTCGTTTTGTATCCCAACTGATCCATTTTGAAGGAACTATATACACTGACATACTGTCTTTTTCTCTCTCATTAGTAAACTCGACAATTTTGTAATCCACTGTAATAGGAAGTAAGCATTGATGAAAAAAATATAAAATATGTTAAAAAAAACAGCAATTATACGTAAAAACTTTCAATAACATGAAACCGATTTTTTTTGTATTTGAAAATTCATAATTAATATTTTTTTACACTCACTTTTTTATTATATATTCTCGAAAAAAGCACTTTTAAACGTTGCAACAACCAATAAGTAAACCGTCTTATACTCGTCACTCTCGTAGTCGGACTGATACGTCTTAGCACGGGACAAAAGAACGAACGCTTGACTACAAAAACGACTTTCCTCGGGCTTACCCTTCTTCCCTCATCCTCTACAAATTCATATGGTCATCCAAAAAAACTGAACAGTTTTATTTACTTTGGGTCGAATAACCTTCCCCCTCCCCGAGAGCAAGGGAGACACGCAAGTATACGCATTGAAAATACACTATCGATGAGCCTCTCAACATTTTAAAATGAAACTGTCCGAATATATTATTTGAATTGAATAAAGAAAATATAATCGTCACATAGACAACGTCAAGATTATAAATGACAAAGAATATTTTGTCATTTATAATTGTTTTTGTTTTATTGAATTAAGATGGATTCTTTTTTTTTTAATTTTTGCTTGCATTTGTACTTAATTGTTTATATATTAATTTATTTATTTAGGATTCTCGGTTATTAGACATTTTCAAGATTCGCGTCGTCGTACGGAGGCTGATAGAAAAAAGTGATACAAGTCGGATCAACATTGACACGAGTCTCGAAGATGAGCGTCGTCGTCGCAGCCGCAGTCGCAGCACTCGAAATACTCCTCGTCATCCCCGTGACAACCGAGTCTCGTCGAATCGTCATCGTCGATGGATTCGAGATATTTGGCGCAATCGCATCGCGCCTCCGACTCGACTCGACGAGGACATTTTTCTCGGCAAGGACAAGAACGCCGCGATGAGGAGGACGCGAAATCTCGACACTCGGGGCGACGCCTCACGGGGACTCGGCAACACCTCTGTCGCGAATCAGAGATTTATTATTTACGAGTATCGCGTCGTCGTCGTCGTCGTCGTGACTCACCTTGTTCCCGTCGTCTCTCTTTTGAGCGACGAGCTCCTCACATTTTTCTTCATCCTTTTCGTCCTGTTGACCATTGGCCTGAAAATAAAGAGGAAGAAGGAAAAGAAGGAGGGCAAGGGCGAGCCAACGGTGATTTATCAAGTTCAACTTACGGTATCGTCGTATGTTCCTCCCGTACGGGTGTAACAGGGCAGTAGCTTTCGCGACGCGACGATACGTTTAATTTGTTCCTGAAATACGCACTCGCGCTCCTCGAGACATCTTATATTATTTTTGAGATCGATCTCGTCCTGACCGAGCTGGACTATCTTGCTCAAACACGTCAGGTCTTCCGAGCGTATCGAGTGCAAACTCGGCGTCTTCTTCCGAGCCAATTCGTCCTCGAGACCTTTCAGTATATTCTCGAATTCCTCGTTCGCCGATTTTATCGACTCCAATTCCATCTCGGACTCTTCGAGTTCGACGTCCGCGACAATTATTCTATCCTGACGTAAATAAATTCCCACCAATCTTTATTCATGACGCCTACATCCGAGAGTTACATCGCATCAACAACAAACCGATATTTTAATATTGAAAAAGTAGAAAAATATCGAATGACTCGTAAATGTATATCGATCTCGACGTGACGTATCGTCGACAATCGAGATTTACCGGAACTCGTCGAATTCAATCGTGTCGTACGTGCAACTCGGCCGTTTCCGTGTTCAGACTCGTCACGGCTCTCGTCAGATTATCGATGAGCTTTTCCGTTGGATCTGTACCCGGCGCTATCCGACTCATCATCCGTCGGATTTCGCACAACGGTGCGCTCTCGCATTCCGATCTCGATGTCCACATGTTCGCTATCAACGCCGGTATCGACCTTTCCATCGCCGTTATTTTTTCTCTTAAATATCGTTGACGATTCGTCAAACATTCACGCCTCTCCTCGATCTTTGAAACAGCGTTTCTCAGATAAGGAGCCGATTGCTCGTCCTCCGTGATCGTCGTCTCCGCGACATCGAATTTCGAACCTACGCGACGTCAAACGAAATCAAGAATTATTTTAATAATGGAAAAAAATATGTGTATTGATAAAAAATGAAAAAATAGTCGTTTGATACCGAAAATAGCGCTTACATTTGCAGCAGGGTTCGATCCGACAAGATCTAAGATCCGACGCGAGTTTCCGGTCGTCTTGCGTGAAACGTTTTACATTTATTCGATCGTATATATATTAAGATATGAATAATAGAATACAAATTCGTACCAATTCTTTGCAAATTTTCCATTTTTTTAAAAATTTTTTGTTCTCCACGTTTACCCAATAGAAATTTTATGGAATTTCGGTGCGATTCATCGATGCGGCGATCGTGTGCCACGCATCGTCTCGTTATAAATTTGACTGGCGTAATGACACATCTACGCCCCAAGAACGTCTCTTTTATTTTTTTGCTTTTATATTATCGGGGCTGTCGCGCGCGTCATTTGTTAAGAGTTTTGGTATACACTAATCAATTATGTTTGGAATTTAAATAAAATTTGGTGAATATATTCTTCGATATTATACATCACAATAAAATTTTTTCAGATTTTTTTTCCAACTAATTATCGAGTAATTGAGCATTAAAGCGGAGTTCTTATGTCTGGAGTATATACTTATATATATAAAAATGGCACGTTTTACGCGTGAACTTCTATGTTCAATTACTCGACAATTAGATTGAAAAAAAATTCTGAAAAAATTTGCATTGATAATGATAATTTGCACTGATAATAATAATTATGATTATGGACATAATTGACCGCGAGATTTTTAAATGTTCAAGGTTTTACGCAATACCGACTGTTGATAATTAATAAAGCAGAATTTTATATTACCGATTGAGACATGATAAATCGGTCGAGCGACGATATCGAGGATATTCGTCGTGAGATGTCGGGTCGTGGACGCATCCGGATCGTTTGAACGGTCGTCGTGTTGACGTAATATAACCAACAAGAGGGATCTCCTCGAGTTGAATCCTCCGGTTGGTTCGGAGTAGATGCGAGATTGGAGGAGAGAGTGTGAGAGAGAGAGAGAGACGAGATACATGTGAAGGGAAAACGAGGAGCCAAGCGAGGCGCGCGAGTATGGTCTCGGTGATGCAGCCGTTTATGGTGAGTAAACGACGACGCGGGATCCATCCGGTTTGACAGTTATCGGGAGGGAATACGTTTGGTTTGTAGGACGTCGAGAGCTCTAGGAGCTACATCGACGAGCTGTATTCGCCAGACTCGGATAAATGTCTCGAAGCGATAATGTGAGTACGCAATAAAAACCTTCCGAGATTTGTACACGCGAGAGATCGAGTATGAGACGAAAGAGTCGGTTGTTACGCAGTTGTCTCAAGAATTCCGTCATCGGGAGTAATCGGCAAAAGGGCTCGGTGATAGCGCAGGGCGTCGTGCCGCGGTTGCTCCAACTTCTCGGGGACACGTCCGGTGCGGCGGGGGAGCGAGCGCGTCTCGAAGCCGCCGTAACATTGGGCTCCTTGGCCAAGGGCACCGATCAGCACGTTCTGGCTCTCGTGGATCTCGGAGTCGTTCCGCTCCTTCTCCAAGTTCTCTCGTCGGCGCGTCGGCCGCCTCCGACTTCCTCCGTCTCCTCACGCAACAACAACAACAACAATAATAATAATAACAACAATAACAATAAGATACCGGATCTTCTGATCGAGGCCTGTCTGAGATGCCTGAGGACTATCTTCCAGCGTTCTGTTGCGCCAGTGCAGAGCATCTACCAGGATCCCGCCCTTGTTTCGCGGCTCCTTCTGCTGGCGCACTGTTCCGTCACTTGTCAAGTATGCGTCGCGACGATACTCACGACGGCATGCAAGGTAATATAATCTTTCGTTATCTCGTCGATTCGTCTCGACGATATACTACAGCGTGGAATCGCATCGACAGAGCGCCGAGGAACAAAACGCCTTGTCCAAAAGTGGAGCGGTCGAGACCCTCGCGAGCCAGCTGGAGTCGTCGTTGCCCGACGTCCAATTGCCCGCTCTCGCCTGTCTCGCAAATATGTGTTACCAGAACCACGGTGTCTCAGCGACTGTCGCGGCGGCGACGACGACCACCGGCGGCGGCGACCAGGGCAGGCTCGTTCCCGTTCTTCTCGGTCAACTCATGGGACGGGAGAAGAATTCTCTGGTACAACTCGAAGCCGCGAGATGCGTCGCTTACATGCACAGAGCCGGTGCCCTTCCCGCAATGGATCCCCGAGTCATTTACCGAGCTTTGCCATGCCTGGTGAGACTCTGCCATCGGGACAGACCCTCTCGCGAACGTATTGCGGCCGCCGAAACGCTCGCTTACCTCACCGAGGTCGACACCGATCTGCAGCGTCTCGCCTCCATAAGCAATCATCTCATACCCACCCTCGCTCAACTCCTGAAACCCCATCCCCAGGTGAGCTTTAATCTTCTTCCATCGATAATACTACTACAACTATTATTCCTCGAAGTTCGTATCCATCGCGATATACCGTCGTCGGCAGGTGCAGCAGGATGCGTCTTTGACTCAGGACATGCGACAGGCAGCTTTCCGAGCTTTCGCCTCCCTCGGCGCCAACGACGAAGACATCAGGAAGAGAATAATAGAAACGGAGAATCTGATGGAGCAGGTTGTATCGGGGCTTCAGGATCCTGGAGGACCCCGCGTACGACTCGCCGCCGTAAGATGTCTTCATTCGCTCTCGAGGAGCGTCCAACAATTGCGGACGACCTTTCAGGATCACGCTGTGTGGAGACCCCTCATGCAACTGCTTCACGGCGCCGACAAGGGTCTTGAAGGTTCTCACGACGTGAAACGTTTCTTTGAAATAATTTCAATGATTTTTCATGCGAGACGACCATGGTTTTTTTCTCTTTTCGTTTTTTTTCCTTTGGTTCGTTTTCAAGGTCGAGGAGGCGAGGGCGAGGAGGATCTTTTGACCGTAGCATCGAGCACGCTGTGCAATCTTCTTCTAGAGTTCAGTCCCAGCAAGGAGCCGATCCTCGAATCCGGAGGCGTCGAACTCCTGTGCTCGTTGACCAAACGACCGGATCCGGCGCTTCGTCTCAACGGCATTTGGGCCCTTATGAACGTCGCCTTTCAGGCCGAGCAACGCGTTAAATCTCAGATACTATCCTGTCTCGGGACTGATCAGATTTTCAGGCTGCTCGCCGATCCGGAACTCTCGGTCCTCATGAAAACCCTCGGTCTCTTGAGAAATTTACTCTCGACCAAGGCCCACATCGACAGGATAATGGACGAGCACGCCGCTCACGTGATGCAAGCGGTCGTCCTTGTTCTCGAGGATCCTCAACATCCGGCGGACGTCAAGGAACAGGCCCTCTGTATCCTCGCCAATGTCGCTGACGGTGATCGGGCGCGGGATCATATTATGGCCAACGAAGACGTACTTAAGAAACTTATGGACTATATGGTTAGATCGATACTACATCTCCGTTATCATCGTTTTACCGGTGGCTCCTGAACGATCCAATTTTTTCGCGCGCTTCCATTCCTTTTTTTCTCTCTCTTTCTCTTCTTCTTCTTCTTCTTCTTTTACTATATTTAATCGTCCTCCACGAGATTTTATAAAACATAAAAATCAATATAATTTTCTGTAAAATTGTTTCGTCTCAGTTATACATAAGTACGTAGAAATATTTCATAGAAATATGACGTGGGTCTCGCGCGATGACAGTGTCTCAAACAATTTGATACGCCATTCATCATCGTCATCAACATTATCATCGTCACCGTCATAATAAACGATAAAATATCAATTAATCGATGATTTCCATTGGATGGAATAGAAATACGGTAGATGTGATGATAAAATAAATATTTTTCTCATTTACTATATCGAGTGAAAGAAAAACAAATTAATTTGTTTTTCTTTTTCACAATAATTTGGAAATTCCATGGAAATTTCCAAATTTCGATGGAAATTTTGTTTATGATTGGGAGAGGAAAAAATTTGGTGGAAGGTGCGATAAGAAATCAAAGTTGTTTCGTATCCGTATGACGTTGATGCGAAAGAATGTGTAAGCTCATCGTTCAGGAGTGACGTTAACATGGATCGGATTTGTTGACGTGAAACTAAATTTTTTTTTTTTCTTATTATGATAAAGATGCACAGCAACGTCAAGCTAAAAGTTGCGGCAATTTTCTGCGTGTGCAACCTAGTCTGGCGGGAAGAACCCGGTGCTGCGCAACGCCAAGCGCGCTTGCGGGAAATGGGCCTTTATCAAATTTTGCAGCAATTACGCCATTCAAAAGATTCACAATTATTTGACAAGTGAGTATTTTTTTTCGCTCGTCATATTATACCATCATTTCTCTTTCTCTCGATCAATTTTCTCCATATTCCGATATTTGCAGAGTCAAGACCGCGATGGCACAATTCTTCGATCCTTGAGCCGACGATGACTCAATCTACTTGTTGCCCTCCTCCTTTGACACTCGTCGCTATCGTCGGATACTCTGGAAAAAGGCCAGAGTCTCGAGTTTCGAGTCTCGCTTCGTGTCGTGCGACGTGCAAATGAAGAAGAAGAAGAAGAAGATGATGAGAAGAAGATGATGAAGGAGAAGAAGAAGAAGAAGAAGAAGACGACGAACAAGGTGGGATTTGTGCATTTAGTATGCGTATCGCGAGTCTCGAGTATTTATTTTATCGATGATGGGTCAAAAAAAAATGAAAAGAAAGAAAATCATTACACACGAGTTTAGAATTTATGTATTATGTCACATCCGTTTTGGTATACTTTTTAAATATGATGAATTTGTATAGTAAATTTTACAACTAGACACGATACTCCAGAGCCTCCGTTGATCCCAACGATAGAAATAAATTGATACCAAGATCCAGTCGAGTTGATATCGAGAGGGAGAAATGTTTCACTTTATTATTGAAACTCGATTATCGTAGCCTTTCTTCCTTCTTTCCTTCGCGAATCCTCGACGATACGTCTCGCATCGGAAATTTGTTTCTTCCTGTAGATATTTCCATACATTAAGCCGGAGCGTCGGTATTGTTGCACGATTTCGTGAGATGTTCCATCGAGTTATTCGCTAGAGGATCCAATTGAGCGAATAGGTCGAGCCACGATTCATCTTTGGTTTTTCCGCTTGATTCCTGGTGATCGATAAAAAAATATATTAAATGTGAAATGTAAAAATAGGAGAGGGGAGTATGTCGTCGGGTACCGTTGGGGCGAGCGGTCCTCGTTGCGTGCCAAAACCGGAAATGGCATCGCCTAGGCTCTGCTTCAAAATGCCTGGTGGCAAGAAAGTATCTATGGACGTAGAATTGGATTGGGTGGCATCGAAGCTCGAACCGGCGCCGTTGAGAATATCGTCGATCAACGCTACATTTTCCAGAGTCATCAGCTCGAGCGTCGTTTGGGAATGATGCTCTCGTTGTTTTTCTCGTTGCTCGTTCGAGAGATCGAGATTCATATCGGCCAGACTCTCGTCCAACCGTTGCGACCCTTCCGGCGCTTCTTTCTCTCGTTTCTCTTTTTCTTGTAGCAGAGTCTCGTCCAAGAAACTTTGAAACGAACTACTGGAATCTTCTTGGATATCGAGGAGCTTTTCATCCACGACGACCCCCTCCCGTAGCGTTGGTTCGGCCTCTCGAGCTTGCTCCACCGCGACATCATCGTGATATTCGTCTCCGAAAAATAACAATCTGAAATAATAGACATTGCACTGCAAAAATTATTTTTCTCAACTTCACACACGTACTTGTCCTTGTCGTCTTCTTGCTCGACAAATCTGTCGCCGCCGCCGCCGCTCGAATTTTCCTGTCCCCTCAGCTCTTTCGTCACCGTAAAATCGTATTGTTGTTGTCGCTGATAACCCTCGAAGCTGTTTGCTATCGTCGCGTATGCTCGAGCAGACTTGATTGTAAAATTGAGCAACGTATTTTGGTAGAGAACGAGAGCGTGGCTAAACATGTTGCATCGAGCCGCCGCGAGCAAATCGACTTTTTCTAGGCAATCCAGGGCCTGATTGTCGAATGCATCCTTGTCTCTACGTTTCGAGATGAAAATTATCATTGAAAAATCCAAAAAAGTAAGAATTAAGGCTGGATATCACCTTGACAATTTTTGTGCACAGTTTAAGCTTTTTTTACCCTGAAAAATCAACTTTATTTTAAATGACCGATATATATATTTTTTTTAACAAAATTTAGAAAAAGCCCTACGTACAGACCTAGAATATTCTGCTTTTAATGAGAAAAAATTTTTATTTTTTTTTCTAAGAGATTCTATTAAGAGAATTCTATTCTTTTTGACACGCAGGCCGAAAGTGGACCTCGAGAGCCCCATACCGTGGTGCGACTTACAAAAGGCTATTTTCAAGTTTTTCAACATGAAAAATTTTTTTTTCCGAGTTGAACAATCGAGTAATAAATGCCTCAAACCAATTTTGTATCTGTACATTTTGTTTGTAAAAAAAAAAATTCGTTAAAAATTTAAAAAATTGGGGAAAAAGGTGATATCCTTTAGCCGAATCTTATCAATGAACTAAGACGAAAAAAGGGTGGTTGCTGACCGCTTGACGCGAATCTGAACTTTTCTGAAACGTTCGAGTTGCTTGGAAGTATCCGGATCTAATTCCTGAGATATATTCTTCATCCAAGATAAGGCAGCTCGATATTCGGTACGAGCTTTTTCCATCGATTGTACGTTTTGCAAGGTATCTTGAATGGCTCTCTGGCCGAAGGTCTCTACTTCCTGGTAGAGTCTGACTAAGGGTACGCGGAGAGCCAGACGTTGTTGTCCCGCGTAGGACATTGATTTTCCAACAGCCGACATCATTTTTCCGGCTCTCGTTGTATCTTGTTTGGCTGCTTCCTTCAAAAAGCGTCCCATAGCGTTTTCCTCTTGGGCCAAATCTACGATCGACGCCCTGGTTAGTCGACCCGAACAAAACCAACGATTTGTCCCTTGTCCAACTTACCGCACAAGCGTTCTTGGTATCTATCGATGACTCGTTGCAAGTATGCGCACGACTCTTGTATGCTCTTGAAGAGCTCCAATTTCGCGTCCAATTCGGCATCCGACGCAACAATGCATTCGTCCTCTTTCTTACCGAGTTTTCGAGACAGGGCCTGCTTCGTAACCCAATATCGATGTTTCATCTTGGCCATCGTCGAATCGTCTCGAGCCTCCTCCTTCTCTTCATCCTCCGTCATTCGTCTGTTTCCCGTCCATCCGTCCAGGGTTTTTCTCGAAATTCCAGTTTTTCCCTCGTTACTGCCAAATTAATACTTGTCTAATGATAGAAAATCGGCGCGACGAATGTCGCATCTATCAATTTTACTTTACACGAGATTTTAATCGATTTTATATTCAATATTTATAGAGATTCAACGAAAATCGACACGACGAATCTCGAATATGTCAATTTTTCTTTACACTCGATTTTCGTCAATTTTATTCAATATTTATAGATATTCAACGATTATTTATATTCAAAGATATATACCCTCGGAATTTAATTTCATACTCACTAGAGGCTCATGATGCTCATCGTCTAACGAATCATTTCACTTTCGCCGAATAGCGAATACAACGCGATAGAAACGTCACTTGGGGTTCTTGTTGTCAATATTACTACCATTACGACGATACGCAACGTTGACAGACTGTACTATATATATTATATACGCGGCGATCAAGTTTACCACAATCGGTAACGCGTACAACGAACGTTGATAATGTCGCAATTTACTCTGCTACTATTTCTTAATCATTCGACTAATATTTCGTCAGCTGTAACAAATCGTAGGAAATTATAAAGTTAAGATGAATTGGCACTAAACTTTAATTTCAATGATTGCTCCCAATGTGAATCGAAAGTTGTTTTTTTTAGCTATGATTTGTCGGCAATAAAGAAATGTACTGTACCAACGTGTACTGTTTTACCAATAGGTCGCTCTTTATTGCCGACGGAGGGCCGCTATACGGTGGCATATTCCTAAAATTTTTCGAGTGCAAAAGAATACAAACTCATTATCTGCAAATACGAAGTGTGTATTCTTATAAATTTTAATCCATTAAGGCTTAGTTTCATTTAAGATCATTTCGATTAGCTAATTGAAATTAACGAAAAATTAAGGTAACCGAAAAATTAAATTAATTCAGTAGTGAGGG
>JABMBV010085085.1:0-12180 GCA_018906735.1 Mesochorus sp. PSUC_FEM 10030011 | reverse complement strand
TTAATATTATCAAATTATTATAAATTATAAAACCTCCATTAATGAATTTTCATTTTTTAACATTCCATGAACATATTTATATATGACATATAAACTATACTTTTTTGCCAATATTTTATTGATAGTCCACAAAGATTTGATGAATTTTTGTGGTATCTCTCGTTTTGAATGAATAAAAAAGAACACAGCACTTTTTCATGATTTTTTTCGAGGGTTTTTATTTCTCGCCCACGAGAAAGACGGTGAAATTGAAATCTATGGTATACAGGAATGCGAAATTCGTGCGAGTATTTTGAGAAAGTTTTCCAGTTGGTATATATTTACGAGAGAGAAATAATTTTTTTTCTCACATTTTTTTTTCTTTTGACTTCCATTGTACAATACAAACAGAGTCAACGAGCGAGAAAAAAAAATTAAGAAAAATATAAGCCTTTTTAGCTTGACGTATATATTTACTCTGGTCTCTTTGGTGTAGTACGAAAATATTAACGAGAGAACGCGCGCGAGCGCGATTTCGGAATGTCTTGGAGTCTCTCGGACCGCGAGAGGGAGAGAGAGAGAGAGAGAGAGAGAGGAGATAATCGGTTCTCGCCGAGCTCTGATGCCCGGGCATGAATGGGAAAAGTGCCCTACCGAATATATATCGACGTGCCGATTGCCTGCGAAGAGAAAGCTAGCGAGTCGCGGCACCGTTTTTCGAAGAGGCAGGAGGAGAGGGGGAGTGTACCGCGGTTTCGGCCCCTTGGCTCGAGAGTCTTTGTCGTCAATGATATCGTCGTCGTTGTCGTCGTCATCCTCCTCCTCCTCGAGGAACAGCTCCGAGATCGTCAGAAAAGACAAAGGCCGATACCCTTGATTGCGTCCAAGTTTATTATCAATAAATCTCAGAATCGCAGAAATTATTTTTTATAGTTCGACGAAAAGAAAAAAAAATTTAGAAGTGAAGAATTAAAGATATCAACTGCCTCGAGTTGAAAATATTGAATTGAGGATTAATCACATTTTTTATAAATTTTGACTCCGATACTTCTGCGCTTACGAAACAAAGTGGCACTTGGGAAACGAAAAAAAAAAGAGACAAAGGATATCCAGCTGCAAACGTACCTTTATCCACCAATGGGATTGTGATCGTTAGAGGGTGGAAGGTCACGAATTAATTTAACGATTGAACTTCGACATTTTCAAAAACGCATAACGAATTCACGTGAACTAAAAAAAAAACCACGATAATAAACGAGAAAAAAAAAGTTTGATTGTCCCAAAATATCGATGGGAGAGAAGATTCGTTGCGTGATGCGTAATAACGAGCAATCAAGATGTTTCGTCATAATTAGTGAGCGCAAATGAGACACAGGCATGAATTAACTAGATAAAAATATTATTTCTTTTTATTCTGTTTTTTTGTACAATAAAAAAAAACGGTATTAAATAACGCGAAGACGCCCGCAGAGTATGGCGAATCGCGTGAATGAACACAATTTTGCGGTTAAGAATGTTTTTTTTTTGTCTTTTTCTTCGCCGCATTCGGTTGTCCTTAAAATTAACATTTCTTAGTAGTCTAGCGAGTATTCGCGCAGCAGCCTGCGAGAGCAACGATATTGTGTCTTTCTCTCGATTTCTTCCCCCATCTTCTCATCATTCTAGTTAACGTACCGGTGCGTACACAAATTTGGCAAACTCTCTCGGGGTTTGCGTATTATTGAGAAATAATGTAATTTCACGTGAAAGCCGGGACCGGCCGACCTCGGCTAACGATAAGATTCGGCCGTTTAAATTGAAACAATAATAATAATAAAATTTAAAAAATAATAAAAATAAAAATGTAATCCGAGGTAAAGATAATCTTGAATCGCGTTTTGTAATTGAGGTTGCTGAACCATCTGTACTCGATGCATTCGAGTCGGGTACAAAGATTGTACACACACGAGCACAGAAAGATATCATTCGGATTAAAAAAAAAAAATCGACTCTGAATCTCCAATTTTTGTCGTCACGATAACATTTGGTTTATCAAAATTGAATTTCTTTCTCGATTTTTTTTCTTCAACCGTTTGAAGCTTAAACGACCAGCGTTGTCGATGTACTCGCTAGACGTTTCATTCATTCATCATACACACACACACACACACACACACGTTCGTCACACACATAAATACAAACGAAATAACTCACGAGAGAGCAGTACACATCCAACGAACATACGCACGCAGCATTCGTACTGAACTTTGATCTATGTACAATTAGCGGAAAGCGGGGAGATCTAGCTGATTCATTATGTATTGACTAGATAACATACACTTTCCGCTATACTCGGTCTGGCCCTGAAAAATTCACGTATTATCGACATTTATTTTTAATTTGACGGTAAAAAAAAAAAATAAAAAATAAATCGAGAAAAAAGTGAATTTCGCCTCGCGAGACTAAAAATGACTATGTAACAGATTTTTTTTTTTTCATTTTTTTTTCTTTATAACGCCAACGACTATTTCAAGCTCGAATAAATTAGGGTTGAACGTGAAAAATTTTCGCGATAAATATAATCGATACCTATTATGTATATGTACATGGTATGGCGGCGGGATGAAACGAGCGATCGTTGCCATAATTTTCGTGTCATTTTCATTCGTCTTTCTTATTTTCTGGTTTTCTTCTCCTTCTTCTTTTTTTTTTGCTTCATCAACTTTGTACTCTTTGCCACAATGGCCGAGGTGTGCGTACGAGCGAGGGAGGGATGGACAAAGAGTGCTGTGTGAGAAAGAGAGAGAGAGGGCGATCTCAATCGATACCGAGTTCTACGATTGGAGAAACCGGTGTGGTCGATCTCGATTGCACAACGATCTGCACTCTGCTCTCTCACACACACACACACACACTCAGCGCGAAGCGAGAGAACGCTCTCTTGGTGGGGAGACGATTTCCCGATCGGGGGAAAAAAAAAAGAGAGAAACAAAATTGTTCTCGCCAAGGATCGAGGCACCAGTCGCTCGTCATCTCTTCTTCCCTCCGTATCATCTTTGTAATGAATTGAAAACGAACTGCATTTTTTTTTCGTACGGATCATCGTCTTCTTCCTCAATTTCTTCTTTTTCTTCGTTCGCTGCGTTGTTTTTTTCTTTGTCCTTCGAGTATATAATATCTCTTGTTCTATTTTTTTGTTATCTTCTCTCTTTTTCATCTTTTCGTATTCTCTTATAATCTTTCTCATTCGGAGAAAGGAAGCGATAGGAACAACTACCGTGCTCCGTAAGCGTTGAGTGGAGACTGGAAGTCATACTGACGGAAAAAGAAAAGTTTTTTTTTTTTTTTTTATCTTTCTCGCAATCATCGCGACGTACGAAATTTCGTACGGCGATGATCAATGACTGCCGATGTTTCTGAGAGGATTGCCCGCTTCGCTCGTGCTACATCCAACGAGCTCGAGATCTCTCTGTATTAGGCAAACTTTAAATGGATCTGGCGTTACGGTTATACCGGCATTGCCGCGCAAACTCGGCAATGCCGTGTCGACCGGCAACGTTATGTTGAAATTGTGCACGAGGGAGGTGAAGAACAGGAAGAGCTCCATACGAGCCAATACGTCGCCGAGGCACATGCGACGACCGACGCCGAATGGCATAAAGTACTCGGGTTTGCAAACTTTACCCTCGGCCGAGAGAAATCTCGTTGGCCGAAAGTTTTCGGGCTCGCTCCACAGCTCCGGGTCCATGTGGACCGCGTGCAACAACGGGACTACTTGAGAACCGGCTGGTATCGTGAAACCATTCAGCGTCACGTCACTGAAAACATACAAAAAAGCACATACACATTATTGGTACCTTTCCCGATTTTTTACGTTTCGATTACAGCTATCTCTTTCTCTCCCTCTCTCTCTCTCTCTCTCTCTCTCTCGTTTGTTACGCTCATTAATATGGCTCCCGAAAAAAAGAGAAGTGAAAACGAGGCGCGAAGGTTTTCACTCGCACGACTCTGCGTTTTACACGCTGGCTTTACATTAAATTCGTACTTGTGGGAGAGAGTCGTCTGTTCGTGGTCGCAGCCGAGAGATCTCTGCGCGCCTCGATCTTTTATAATACCCCCCCGGTGCCGCCGCAACGCGTTTGCGAGATTCTAACAGCACCTGGTCTTCTAACGTTTTATAATCGGTATATATTCTGTATATACTTGGAATTTATAAATCGCGGCCAAACGAACGGGGTTTGACGAGTATATAAATTTTTTTTTCTTCTTTCAACTTGTGTGAATATATATATATGAATGTGTATATGTATATATGTAATAAAATTCGGGGTCTCTCGTCTCGCGAGACTACTCCACACCGGTCTCTTTGTCCGAGAACCTCTCTGCGAGAGACGCGAACCGGCGAGGTGTCGTCGACCTCGAAGTCGCTATAGGTGGGCCCCCGGGCCCGAAAAGCGGGGGCACGACACGCATTTTGCTTTCACTTTTACCTCTCTGCGAATTACCGCTACGACCGATCGCCACAAACGACACACGCGATGCGTTATCCGTGAGATCCAAGATTAAAGGGGCGGGGGCAGGTAGAGAAGAAGATGAAGAAGGGAAATAACATATATATATATATTGTGTTCAAGCTACGCCGGTCAAGCGAGTAAGCGTTGAAAATCGCAACGAAATAAACTAAAGTAAATTGCTATTGCGCGAAATCGAAAAAAAAATCACTCAAAAGACATTAATGTCGAGGTCAATTTCGATTGATGGATAACATACAAATTTCTTTTTACTTTACTTAGAAATCATTTTGGGAGCTGATAAATAAGGGGCGGGGAAAAATTTTGTAATTCAAATGTTGAGAAATTTTTATGTTTCTGAATTGATTAACGCATTCGCGCAATATACGACCTACGCTGTTACTCAACGTATTAGAGCTTATCGGAGCCCCAAATGTAAATTTCAAGATTTTCGCGATAAATTTGGGGGTTCTATGAATTTAGCCACATTTTTTTTCTTTTCTACGTTAGCTAAGATAAGTTTGGTCATTGATAAGATTTTCGAAAGCAAAAAACAAAGAAATTTTTTGAGAAACTTACCGAGTAGTCGCGTGGGTTGTTCCGAGCGGCACGATGCTCGATCTCCTTAAAATCTCAAGTATCGTCGCCTCCGTCACAGGTAGAAATGGCAAATCCTCTAGCGCCGGCATTCTTGATCTTCCGACAACCTGATCTAACTCTTCCTGGACAGCCTTCGCAGCTTCCGGATGATGAAGCATGAGAATCATCGCCCACTCCAATGTCGTTTTTACGGTCTCCATACCGGCCGAAAATAGATCGCCCAAAATTTGTTGCATTTGACGGTCTGAAAATATAATTAGGAAAAAAGAACATTAAGTATTCAGTCCATTAATACTTTTTTTATCGATTTGGGATCGCTGATCGCATACAGTCACAAATTTCGTATTCGTATTTACTTTTTTTTTTTTCCTATTAGTATTCAATTTTTCTATTTTTAGAGTTTTCACATTAGTATTTGTTTATTTTTATTCTTAGATTTTTCGTATTGATATTTGATTTCAAAATTTTTTTTTTCTTATTTTTCATATTAATATTTGATTTTTTTAATTATTTTTTTATTTTTCGTGTTAATATTTGATTTTTCACGATACTTTGACTGTAAAATCTTGAAAGTAGAAAAAGTGACGAATGCTCACCATGATTTTTGCCCTGGAAAAGCGTCGATTCTCGTCCCTCGTCTTTGGCCTTTTCAATCTCAAGGAGATAAGCATCAACGAGATCTCGAACGTTTTCACGATCGAAGCTCGAGCGATGATCGTCGATGGTCTCTTGAAAAAATCCCGCCATTTCCGCCCTGTTTTGCGATATCTTGGTTCTGATCTTTTGCAAACACGGCAAATAACGCATAACCGGTATAAAATTGACCGATACCATGCTACCGAATAGACGAAATCCTTCCTCAATGAGACTCATGAATCTCTTGAATCTCTGATCGCCGTGGTGAAATCTCACGCCCATTATGATCGAGCATATAACGTTGCTGATCGACATGCCAAGTGACGGCGAAACGTCGGTCGGTGCACCGCGTCTCAAGGACAGGCCGCGCATTAAAGTCTCGACCTCGCGCTGCAACAACCGGAAATTGACGATATAGCATAATGAGAAAATCTTCAGTAGAAACATGAGCTCGTGCACGCTTATTCTTCCAGAATTTCGTTTTTTTTTTATTTTTTTATTTTTATGTCAAATTTTTTAGTATCGCGGGTAAAAATTTGCAAAGTGCGAAAAGAATCTTTCGAAACTCACCATGATTCTCGTCTCCATGATTTTTTTTCCGGTCCCCATGTAAGTCATTCCGAGACTTCGAAGCTTATCATGAAGAAATTTTCTTTGATCTTTCCACAATGCACCCTCGGTATTGATTATACCTGCACAAATCGAATGAAAGAAAAAAAACATTATTTTCATTGCCGAAATATTAATTGAAAACGAAAAAGAACAAAAATATTTATTCGCAAATTTTTTTTTTCATTTATTTTTCAAAAAATAATTATCTAATCTATATTTACGCGGGGTTGTTCGCTTGTCCAATAAACACGTGTTATCGTTGTGCGTGCGATTAATTTTTGTATTTATGATTTATGACAGAAATTTTATAGAAGGAGATATTAAAATGAAGGTTAAACAATCCAACTTTTCATCGATACATTTCTTCTAATTATCGATCGTTTTTTTTTATGTTTTATGAAACAAATTTTACACTTCTCCACGTAATTTATGAGAAAAATGCATTCATGCAATCTTAAATCGTATTGATTTTTATATTTATATTCGTGTGTTCATTTTTTTTTTTTTTTAATATCGCACAATCATATATATTATTCAAGGAGATTTATTGAAAAAAAAAAGAAATTAAAAATTCCATTCGTGTTGGAAAAAATGTACTCGCAATCGTATTTGAAGTTGTATCTGTACGTCTGACGCGTCGCTGCGGTATATCTACTTATACGCGTTTTCCCTCGTCGTGGCTCTCGCGTGTGCACGTGTCACGCGTTCGTGAATTGATAAATACCGTGAAATCGCGTATCAACGAGAGAATTAATAACAGCGATAATAGCGTATCGATCGTATTTTTAAAATGTTTTATATGTGTGTATATAAAATTGGATGTTTCATTGAAACACAAACTCACCGTATCCACCGAGAATGTTGTTGAACTCGGTATGAGGTCTGCCGGAGAACTCTTCTCGTCTAAATGTATCCCTGATGATTCTGTAGTCGCTGAGTACGACGACCAATTGATTGCCGAGCCTCGCGCTGAACATTGTACCGTACTTTTTTGCCAATTCACCGAAATGAAGATGCACATCGCCCTTGATAAACGGGAGATAACCGAATATCGGAAATCCCCATGGCCCGGGCGGTAAAGTTCTCAGATGTCTGAGCCACTGTGCCGATCTCACGGTACCGAGTACCACGAGAAACACGAGGAGACTGGAGAGTACATCGATTCTCGTGCCTCCCATCGCCTTCCACATCCAATGTGCCGCGTGTTCCACCAACATGTTGTTTTCTCTTCTTCTACTTCTTCTTCCTCTCTCTCTCTTTCGCTCTCTCTCTCTCGCTCTCTGCGTCGATCAAGTATCGACCCCGTTAAATTTCGATACGAATTATTTATATTCCGCGGTCTTGTGCCTTATCTCTCCGCAAATAAAAAAAATAATCTGGATCTACCCCCTCAATTTTTCCTGATTAATCCGCGCACGTTTGTCTCTTCTTTCCCCCTGTGTCTTGAACCTGTTCACCACAATATATATATATAGTCTATTTTCGCGAACTCAACGATTCGATATATCGGAACACGATGCGAAGGGTTGAAAAAACTGTTAACTCGTCCGAATTGCCGGTCAATTCGGAATTGACCTGTCCTCTCATGTACTAAACACGTTCCGGCTCGCGATCAACGACAGTATCTCGTTCGATCGGTCGAGCGTGAAAAATGATTGTTAATGTTATTATTATTTTCGTACTCTCGATCAGAGGGCTTTTTCCCTCTTTGGAGTGAAAAAAAAAAAACGTGTGTAAAAAAAATGCGGTCACCACCGAATAAGCGCCACACACCGTCTGCGAGCCACGAGAGGAATGGAGTGTATACTAACATACACCTTCTTGTCCTTGCTGTCTTATATAGTGACTCATCAGCCGTGGCCCGCCGTCTGGACGGTGGGGTGGGGGGGCGAGAGTCCGTCGTGGAGTTTTGCGTTCTCGGTGGAGGGGGGGAACGGTATGGGTCATATACACATATATCTCTCTCGAGCGTTATAAGCCCCGCAGACCTCTCGCCACTCTCGCGGCGTATAGTCCCTGTTCCTCTTGTGCTTGCTAACTGCTGCTGCTGCTGCTGCTCGTTGCGCGCACCCGATGCTGTTTCTCGTATACACCGCGATATGCTGCTATCCTCTCTCTACGCTCCCCCTTCCTCCCCCTCCCCTCCGCCCGGTACCTCCACCCCCGCCGGGTCATACAACGGGGGAGCGAAGCAAAGGCGGGCCCCGTCGACACGTCTCGTTGGCCAAGAACACCACGAGGCTCATCGGGGCCCGTGCGGAGCTCGGGCAGTGGGGAAAGCTCAACGAGCTTGCAACCTGCGTCCCCCGACCCGACAGGGAGGAGGGAGGGGGAGAGAGAGAGAGAGAGGCAACGCCGGAGGGGCTGGAGGGAGTAGCTTTTGTGGCGGGGAGAAATCTTTCGGTACACGCATCGGGCCCCCGCGGATCTTCACGGGTGGGGAAACCGACTCGCCACCGCCGACGGTTGTGGAAAGAGCGCGGATCGCCGGACCCGTGATCACTGCATTAGAAGCCGACCGGCTGTTCGTCGCGACAGTGTGTCGTCACTCTTCCACGCGCGTCTGTCAAACTCACGCACTTTTTTTTTCACTTCTTCTTTTTTGAATCTTATTCTACTACTTCATTTATTTTACGTATATTCTCGTCGCTCGGACGAGACTTTGTGTCGTTGAGATTACATTTTATGGTTGGGGACAAAATGAAAGGATGTGAGAGACGCGTACGGAAACGGTGAACGAAAATATATTTATGCGACGGGCAACAATTGAAACCTCGATGAACGAAGAAATTCTTGTTTCGTTATGCTGATGAGAATTTGCTGTTGACGTCTTTTTTTTTTTTTTATTATTTATTTTGTCGATTTTTAGGAAATTCTTCATTCGTCTCGAATGATTTTTTGCTCGGGATGACATTTATTTGTAGGTATGAATTAAATTTTATCTGTGATCGATATGATTTCTTCAATTTTAGTACAAATGTACGTTGACAATTTATTATTATTATTAATTAAATGATCGTTGGTCTTAGACGTTTTTTAGAGATATTTGAATGGTGAAAAAAAGTTTATCGTTCTGTTCAAATTTGCTTCTCCGGATTTGATCTAGATGTTATTGTGTCGTTCGATACAAAATCGAAATTATATGTTTAAAGTCGCTCTTTTTTTTAACTATATTTTGTATACGTATTAGCTGTCTACGAGATCTGTGATGAATAACATGACAAGATGTTACACAATTATTATCTCGATAAATCTACCATTTACAACATTTTTCTTTGACACTTCATTATCGTACAAAATTTTTCATTCGAGTCTTGATTCCAAAAAAAAAAAAACTCAAAAAGATATTGCTTATCCCGCGTTTCTTTTTTCCTGTTGAATCGTGTGAAATTCAACCGGCTATCTTGCTGAATGACTCGTTACACACGTCGCTGTACAACATAGCGGGAGCGAGTTCCATCATTCGTCGAAACGATTACTCCAAAATCCAGTTCTTACGAACGATCGTCATTTATATGCATATCGATCGTTTTTATCTCTCTTTCTGTCTCTCTTTTTCTTTCGTCTCATATTTGACACCCCGGTCTCGATGTATATTTTATAACGGCGATGAAAAATTATGTCGTGTCGAGACAGGAAAGAAAAAAATGATAAATCATGACGAGTGTCATTGAAAAACTATACTAGACCCTAAGGGTTTCACCATCGGTTCCTTTTCTCGTAGACCTTCGAACTCCAGACGTGTCCAGACTCGAAAAACGAGACCTAAGATCGCCAGTCAATGGATAAGACGTTTTTCGTGGAAGGTGTCAAGCGAAAGGCTCTGAATTCTGAAAATTTCTTTATTAAGGGACTTTGAACCCTGCTCCTCACTCATTAGGGATAGAAGCACAGGTACAATTGAATGAAACGCCGTATTTGTCCATTATGCGATTCCAAGCATTTTCCAGGTTGCTTCTTAGGGTCTTCGAATTTTCCTGGCTCCGGGCCAATCCGCCAATTCATCGTGTATGCGAACTCACTCTACCTGTATCCCCCCCCCCTCCTCCCTCATCTTTGGCATCGGCGCACCTGTATATATACTCGGGGTCAATGATCTCAGTTCCAATGCCTCTTTTTCGACCCGTCCTCATCATGCCCTCTCCAAGGATATTTTACACTATATACATATACATATAACGAATCGTCGTTTCTTCCATGACAGACACTACTTTAAAGAAACAAAAAAGAAATCTAAGAGCACTAAGACAATGCACTCAGTAACTTACTATATGTGACAACAATTTCGAAAGCAGTTTCAACCGTGGCTGCTGCGGTCACTATTTATGCAGGAAATCATTAAAAAATGTTTCCAGTCTATTTTCGATAATCGTCCTTAGAAGAAAAAAAAATTTAACTAAGAAATAATGAACTGACGAAATTATTGATAACTTTTAAATCATTTTTTCTTCTTCTTCTTCTTCTTCTTCTTCTTCTTCACAATTGTATATTGACAGTTACGACAAAGATCGCGTGCACTCTTAAGTTCGCGGGTTGCTCTCTGTACACTCTCAGATGGTAAGCAAAAAAAGCCCACGCGTGACCCATTTGGACATATTTATTCGTCCGTTACAGTTCAACCTGTCCAAATATGGGAAGTTTTACCGACGAGTACATTTACATGTATGCATTAAAATCCATTTGAATTGCGTTCCAAGTACGTGAAACACGTGAAAATGCTCAGCGTATATTCGGACATGCACGGTAATAATTTTCTTTTCCTCTCTCTTTCTCTCTCTCTTTCGTCTGCTTGCTATCACTTAACCTCCGGGTTATTAATGCAATGCTGTATGCACGTCATCATTCCGTCATCATTTCGTCATCGATGTCGTCGACACTTCTTGTATCGCGTATCGTAAAACAATCTCATGTTTATATGGAATAAAAAATGAAAATAACAAAATTTTGTCTATAGCACATTTTTTAATCTATTTATAGCAATTTTTATTACTCATCATTTTAAATATATTTCACGATATATGTTTGGATTAAGATTGCTTCTTTGACAATGTTAAACTACTTAAAACAACCTTAAATCTGGCCAGTATCTTCTATTGTTTATTCATAATTTTATCAACACGACGTGCAAAAATATCGATAAACTGCACACATGAAATGTGATTTTATAAAATGGTGAACCTTGAAAAAAATTTCCGTAACATATCGCTATCGATTAAATGTGCGTAAGTCCACATCGTATTTTTGAGAAAAATTTGAGCGTTATGGAAAAAAAAATTATAGGAAATATGATGCACGTTTACACAATTGGAGAGAGCTGGATGCAAAGAGAGAGAAAGAGACAAGGGTCAGGTTATTATCGTTTTACGTGAGTACAGAGAGAGAGAGTGTGTGTATACGGTGTACCGAGTGCAAGGAACTCTCTTCCTTCTCTCTTTCTCACTCTTATCATGGTCTTGCACAAAATCACTTCAAGTGTTCGTGAAGAAAAAACATTTCGTCGAAATTGGGAATTCCCCCCTTCGGCTCCCTGTGCCGGGGGGTCGGGCGATTAACCACCGCGGCATTGACCACCAAACGAAAAGGAAAAAAAAAATCATTGACATACGCTCGAGTGTGATATCGTTTGCAGCCTCTTTGATCGTGCGTATATTCACCAATTCTATAAATATCAATAGATACGACTTTTTAACGACGCGACAAAGATCCTTGAAATAATTAGAGTGAGTAATAACAAGATAAAATGTATAGAAACGATATATATGTTTATTATACGAATTTTATATATAGAAAGATCAATGAGAGATATTTTTGTTCTTTTTATCCTTCTTTTGAATATCACATTGCATATGCCATCTGTACTTTC
>JABMBV010085074.1:0-21112 GCA_018906735.1 Mesochorus sp. PSUC_FEM 10030011 | reverse complement strand
CCCCCCCCTCCTACTTCCGGGAGAGCTCGAGAAATGTAGACGTGTGAGTGTGTTCGTGTTTACGTCCAAACCCTTCCTATAAGCTTACCACAGTACTCGAACGAAAAAAAAACATAAATAGGAGTGGATACACGAGAGAAAACCTAAAAACGATTCGGTCTCGTGTTAGCATTCGACGCGTAAGTATCAGAAAAGCTTTGTTCTTCTTTCTTGCCTTCCTTTTTTATAAAAAATGAACGGTTTTTTTTGACATTTGTAAAAATACAACAGAAGGAATTGCTTTTTAATATATGTATACAAAAGTATTACGAAATAATTTTTGTGTAATTCGTATGGCGTTTATTATTGTTAAAAAATACCGTGAATTTATTAATTAAAAGTAAAAACTATTTTTTTTTTATAAATACATATGGTGTATAACGATTTATTTCAATATATCGAAGTGTTTGAATATTTTTATTATCGCATATACAAGCTTAAATGCGTGTGATTCGATAAAATTGATCACAAACTTATAAAGGGTTTTTGGGACCAAACTCAAGATCTCGTGTACCGAGTAGAGGGAGGGAAGTCATAAAACTCGTTCGACCGGAAACGAGGGGGAAAGAAGCTTATATAAAAAGAAAGCTTATAGGGAGAGGCAACTGTACTGCGTGTAATGATTTGATTCGATCTTGATCATTTTTCCGTGTGGCGCCTGGAGAACACTTGTCCGCGTGCTCGCAAGGAAAGTGGAATGCCTCCCCCCTCTCATCCATATCCCCATCACTGTTTCCTCCGGGCGGACAACGACGATCGTGAGATTAACAGCCATGAACGCGTGAATGTCATCGACTTGACCGATATTCGAGGCCAATGGCGATTCTTGCGTGCATGTTACAAACTGACTTGCGATCTCGCTGGATTATCAACAATTGTGTCAAGGTCTTGTGACGTCATGGAGCAATTCCTTCGAGAGGATATAACTGTATGCGTTATTATTTTCTCTTATTATTATTACTCTTTCTCCCTCCCTACCTCCCTCCCTTCCTCCCTCCTTCTCACTTTTTCTCCCTCTGCTACTGCTATGCGCTGATGTAGTGCTTTCATCTGTAAATTATATGCTTTGCTTTGAATCTCATTCCAGCCTTGCGCCCTTGTCATAATTAATATTTATTAAATAATCGAACTATTTCACTTTTACTGTTACTCTCTCTTTCTCAAATTAATACAATTTCTTCTAAATTCAAACATTTTCCATGATAATTTTCGGTTTCACTGAGACTTTTTACGAAAGCGATTCAGCACGAAAAATTTCAGTGGTGTTTGTCGGGATTTGAACACGGGTCTGCTCTCCTCACTCTATAAATATTAAAACTGTGGTGTATTCTCCGGTTTACAATATAAAAACCTATCGTGGGCCTAGAATTTCTTTTTTTTCCGATTTAAACAATTTTTACCCTATTTTTTTACATTTCAAGTTTTTCTGTACTATGAAATTTCGATAAAATTGCCCATCTGTTTTCGATCCCCCCTTCGGGAATGTTCAGAAGGTCCACTTTAAGTACCTCCATGCAAAAAATAACTATTGCTAGGTTCTCCATAAAAATTTATTGGGGTAACACATACGCACGCACACACACACGCGCGCACGCGTTCTGTACGTATACGAGTACCTACATGTACTTTTATAAACTTCTTGTGCAAATTTATGAATATTTGAATAGACTACTTCAAAGAGACTATATTTAGTTTTTGGTTAAGAACGTTTATCAGTAAATCGACTTTCAATACATTTTCTTGATATTTAGAGATCACTTTTGTTATTTATGGACCAAGAAAATCAAAACAGAAAAATTTGCTTTTTTTATCATAAAATTCACTGAAAAATTTGCTCAGTGTAGGCAAGAGTGCCAGCTGATGGCGTTCAGCTGGAGAAAAAATTAAAAAAATATGCTATACATATGATTATATTTTTAGTTATTTAATCGCGAGCGAGCGTTTGTACAAGCGAAACGTGTATATTGCCATGTAAATTTATGACATAATTGAGAGAGAAAAATCTCAACAGTCATATTTATACAGCAATGGAATTTCTCGTTTCTCTAATAATTTATCGTTTTATTTGCATTTGGACGTAATGGATGGGAAAAAAGTGTCAATGTTCTTTGGCTAAAAAAACAAATATATGTCCTCGTATATACAAACGTATCAAGTTTTTACGGAACGATAAATTTTACGCTTTTTTTTCCTTTAGCTTCAAGTTCTCCACGTGCAAATAACCCGTTGAATTGATTTCGAGACTGAATCACGTCGCGTTTTATTTGGTAAAGAATTAACGCTGACGAAGGCGTGCCTCTCATCGTCGTTATACTCGTTAACGTGGACTCGAGTAAATGGACCTATACAGTAAACAATCGAGAATTCAACATACGAGTCAGCTCAGAGATACTTGAAAAGTAAAAGGAGGAAAAAAAAAAGCGTTTGCATATTTATCGGCGGCTCGTGTAACAAACGAGAAAATTCACCTTTCGAAAGTATAATCGCAAGTTTATGCTTTGACCGCGAAACTTTCTTTTTACGCCCGTCAATACACTTGAAAAATGTTTATAAGCACACGGAAACTGGTTTTGTAGGCTATCATAATTTTGTTATCCGACTAGCTGTTTTGCTACACAATAACAGGTAGTGACGATACGTCATCCCTCTTATTGGTTATTTCCGATAAGAAATTCTACCGCATTTTTGGCGCTCGAATATCAACGTCGAAACTCTCATCAACTTTTTGTGAATCTTTGCTAAAGTTTTTTTTTTCACTCATTACATTATTACATCTGTTATTTTATAACACTTGGTAATTGGTTCGGAGTACGAAATTTTCGACGGGGTCGCGGACAGTATTCAGTGATACTCTCCCGCGTGGCAGATGCTTATTCGCTGCACTTTTTTTCTTTAAGAACTGTTTTCTTTTTCAGGTTTCGTAGTTTGTATATCTTCATATCGTGGCTCTTTGTTAAAGTAACTCGAAAATTTTCCAACCTCTTATCGATAATTTATTTTATTTTTTATTTTTATTTTTCGCTCGAATCATTTATCAAGATACTCGCTTCTTTGTAATTTTACAATGTAATCATACAATTTGCATACTTTTTTTTTTAATTCTCGAACAAGCCAACGTGATAACGAGGGAAACGAGATAAGGCGAAACTAATGCATTCCTCGAAAAACTGTCGACTTGCATTGTTTTTTTTTTTATTACCCCATAAACCCTTCTATTGGCACAAGTGGCGAATTTGCAAAACATTCTGAAGTCATATGTCACTGGTTGATACTATCGTGCAGCAGGATCGAGTCGCAAACGTCAGCTCACCTTCACACGAAACGAGTTATATTTGAGCGTCATCACAAGCGTGGTGAGGCATATAATAATAGTATTTACAGTATCGGGTGTGTATTGAAAAATTATCGATTGAAAAAAATTGTTAGTACGCGTGCATTTGTTGATTGACGATCATCATTATTTCACCGCGTCAAGAAATAATTAATATTTCTTCTTCTTCTTTTTTTTTCTCTCACTTATCTTCTTTATCTCTCGCAAGTCAAAAGAGCGGTTTCATCTTTTGTTTGTAATATAATATACACGAGCACGAGAAATTCCGTTATACGAAGGAGATGATATTTTTATATACGTATAGTCACGTAGAAACGGATCCGTAAAAGAAGGAACGACGAAAAACTCAGTTAGTCTTTGACCGTCCAACCGGTAAGATCGTTTCTCTAGTCGATCCTCATTATATCACCTTTTTTTCGAAATTTCTTGTCTCGCTGATTCGACCGTTCGATACTTGACAATTTTTCCCCAGGATTCATTCGAACAAACATTCGATAATTGCCCATGAAGCAACTTCGCTTTTTCTACGGGTGAAAGTTCCTCGTAATCTCAATCGAAATAGTAATCATAAAAGTAAAAAAAAAATAAATTAAAATTTTAAGTAAATTGGAAAAAAATATACATATACATATCTTATGACCGTAAAGAAGCGAAAAAATGGATGGTTTCGTACAAGTTCAATGAAATTGCGAATAAAAGTTGCAAGAAAAATCAAAGAGTATATAAGAAATAATTTGGATCGATGTAATATAACATTCCGATTATATTTATTTAAAAGAGGAAATTTATAATAGAGATAACAAACAAAAGTGGGTTTTTTGTTGTGCGATTCGAGTATTATAATAGATGATGGGAGGAAAGGTGAAAAAGATGGTGCCGGCACGGGGTCTGCTGGTATTTCTTGTGTTCTTTGTCGGCGTGGAATCGGCTCATCGGTCAACTAAAACGATGCGGGTCGTTGAATCGTGGAAATATCTGGATTTCGCCTATCCGAGTATGGAAGCGAGACGGTTAGCCATTGAGGCGAAATCTTTCATTCCGGGTCATCTAGTGCCGATCGACGTTGACGTATACACCAGAGGAGGTTCGTTGTGACGAAGGAAAAGCAAAAAAAAAAGATTTATTGAAAGATTATATCAATATTCGTCGTGAATATGCGGAAATGATTGGATTTTATGGGCGGGCGCGAGCGTGCGTATCTGATGCGCAGTTTATATTTTGATTGCGGATTGATTGTCCGCAGGTCTGAATCAGACTGGGACAATATTCGTGACGGTACCACGATTTCAGGAGGGAGTACCGGTGACGATAGGCTACGTGACGAATCAGACAGGTACCAATGGGAGTCCCTTGATCGGCCCCTATCCCAATTGGGAGATGCAAACGCCGGGAGGAGACTGTACGGGCATAACCAGTGTGTACAGAATTGCGGTTGGTCAATTTTCATTTTTAGGGAGTTGGAAAAATAAATTAATAACATTTATCATGCATTGGCTAAGTCTTTGGTTATATGGGGGTAGGATAAAGGGCGTATTCACAAAGTAAAAGTATATACAATAATGATAAATAAATAACGAAAATAGCATGATTTAAAAATTTAATACAATATAGAAAAAATGTGTAAAGTAATAGATATATTACAAGCGATGAGTGATTTTTAAAGACATTTTTTTTTACTACTTTTTTTTTCTACAACTTCAACTTTTTTTCACAAGCATAAATTATTCAATGGTGTTGGTTTTAAAAAAATATGTCATTATTGATGTCTTAGATTACATAAAAATACATTATTATCAATTTAATTAAATTTAGTAAGAGTTTTTCTGCATGAAAATGGAAATCCTCGAAAAAAGGCAGGTGGGTGGTGTAATCGGCAGCGGTGCTTGGGTACGTCTGTAAGAAAAAATTCAAATAGATTCTTGTTCTGTATTAGATTTGCCATTTTCGTTTGTACCATAATTATACATTTTTATTTTTTTTTGTATCAATATTTTTTCAAATTTTTTAAAAAAATCACAAAATGATAAACTTTTGAGAATAGAATTTTAAAAAAATCAGATTTTAAATATCTTTTTCAAAAGTCCACTGTGAGAGTAATATAGTGAGTGCATAGCATGCTAAAAGAAATAGAATGAGGATACAGAAAAGGAAAAGGAAGGGGGTCCATCTCAGGTTTATTGGTCTATAAAATACTTAACCCTTTAAGGCTCGCCTTTTTAAGAAGTTATCTTTCACGTTAGATTTGTCATTTTGAATTTTGAAAATTCGGAAAATCTGACATCGGATTTGTAATCAGCGGACCGCCGAGTGATCATTTTTATGAGCCTAGCTCTACGTAATTTGATAATTTGCTATTTCTTTTTAATTCTTACTACAAACATTCATTTATTTATATACTTTCAATGAAAAAATTGTTATTAATTTATTGCACTATAATTTTTTTTACAAAGTACTATAAATTTGTGGATTGCTGGCGTTTAGGAATAAAAAAATATATTAATTTTTAAAAAAGTTCGAATACAAAAGTGGTTTCGATCGAAACTGCTGAGCCTGAAAGGGTTAAATAATCGAAAGAAAAAGGAAATGGAAAGAGAGTTGAGTCAGAGCCCGTTCTACAGATCGATGTTTGCAACCGAATTTGGATACTGGATACTGGAAAGCTGGTCGATAATCAAGTTTGTCCACCTCAGCTTCTCGTCTACTCACTCGAGACGAATATCCTGCTGTCGCGTCACATCTTTCCAAAGGATCTTTACACTGATGCTTCGCTTTTTATAACGCCTGTAGCGGATATTCGCGGCTCATGCAGGGATACATTCGTCTACATTGCGGACGTTAATGGGTTTAGTCTGATCGTTTACGATCACGCTCATTCACGCTCATGGAAAATCGTTAACAAGCTCTTCTATCCGTATCCAGAGTACGGAACTTTTAACATAGACAACGAGACTTTCGATCTCATGGACGGTCTTTTCGGATTGGCCCTCGGGCCCATTAAACGAGACGGCGACAGAACTCTCTACTTTCATTCGCTGGCCAGTCGTGTCGAGTCTTATGCGCCAACTTCTATCATACGGTACGCGTAATAGCAGATTTGTATATGCACGGTACTATCCGTTAAGGTAGTCTTGTCGTTAAAATCAAAATAGTATAGGAAAAATACACGTAAAATCATCAAATTTTATTTTTCCAAATGAATTTATTGAAAATTTATACGAATTTTCTCGAACTTCATATCATGTCGAGTGAAAATTTTGAGGAGGGTTTATTGACTAAGTTATAAAAAAATATTTAATTTTGAAAATTACAACTTTTTACATTGGCTTTTATGAGAGATTCTCTAAAGTTGCGGTATATTTAATTATAAATATTTTGTTTTTTGAGTCGATTACCTTAAAGATGTTTTGGATGTTTGAGAAGACACCTCGTTTAAAAAACCCGAATGATAATTTGTTCTAAAGAATTGCATAGTACTCATTGAATCTTTAATATTTAAGTAGATGTAATACAACTATTATTTAATAATTATTTAACTGAAATAAAGTAACTAATTTTTTTGTTATTAAGAATATAATTTTTACGAATTTTTTAAAAATGTGTTAAAATGATTTTCTGTTCATATGCAAACAATTAATTCGATCCACTGATTTTTTAGGTTTTTTTTTCTTATTTCTTTCTTGCCTCGTAAGAACACGTAGAAAAGTTTCGATCATTAATAATGAATAACATTTGTTTTTATACGCAGTGAATTAGATTGAAATTATAAAGAAAAATTGTTTGAAATATCTAGAATATAATATTTATATTTCAAATAATATGGTTTCATATATAAAATAATTTGAAACTTCTTTGTGCCTGATTTCAATAAGTGAAAATAATGAATTATAGTTTATGCTAATACAGTAGTAGCGAAAGTTTCGTATGAATAAATTTTTCGATGTCACAGAAACTCGAGCATATTTCGTGACAATGTCGAGTCTTCGCCGAGATCTTTCGAGTCATTTAAACGCGAAAGATCGTCGCAGGCGGGAGCCGAGGCGATGGATAGCGACGGTGTTCTCTTTTATGGTCTCATGGGTGATTTGTCGATTGGCTGTTGGAACAGCAAAGATTATCCCGAGTTTGGGGGTAAAAATTTGGAGATACTCGTCACCAACAGGCAGACACTGCAATTCGCTTCGGGAATGAAGGTCGAACGCGAATTTATCACTCATATATTTGTGACAATAACAATATAATGATATTTTAAGGCCACACGAACAAATAATTATCCCTTATTGTTTCAGATAATTAATCCAAAAGGCAATCGCGAGCAACTTTGGACCTTGACGTCTTCCTTCCAGCGGGTTATGACGGGTACGCTCACCCCGAACGTCACCAATTTTCGTATTCTTGCAGCTTACGTCGACGAACTTGTACGAGACACCAAGTGTCAAGTATCGAGAGGCAACATAAGAAATAATCGTCACACGTCTGGAATTCGTCACATACCGACATTTGGTTCTCATCGACAATCTCCTGACGATTTTTTGCTATTTTAATAGCAAAAACTTGTTCCAATGTATAACGATTTTTGTTTTTTTTTTTCAATTAAACCTTTCACTTTTTCCAATTTACGACACGCGCTGTCTCATTCGTGCACGTTTATTGATTTTCGTTTTTCGTAAAAAGTGTATATGTTGGATAGTAATAAATTGAATAAAAAATTTTCCAATATTTGCATCGGATGGACAAGACATTCGAGAATATTTTATGCCCCGTATCATTTACAGTATTACGTGTTATATATTCAATGTAAAATAAATTCTTCGTTAATGACGCGAATTCCTGATTCGCGCATTAATTCAAAGTGCCTTTATTGCTGTTAGTATACTGGTAATGAAACTCGCGATAAAACGTATCGCGGCTATACTTTCGCAAAGGCGACATACATAATTCGACCAGAATATGACAAACTGTATACATAAACAATTTTTTTTTTTTTTTTAATTCGAATCAACCTGTAGATTTTTTTCCACTTTTTCTAATCCGCAAGCACGAGCTCGTTTTGAAATATCGAGTTTGCTCTTCGAAGAATCGCGTTTGCATAATTTAATCGTTGTTCGTGACCAGATCGTACCATCGATATATCTATAGTACATAATAAATAATCTCCTTTCTTTGAGAGTACAATGAACTCGCTATTTCGCTAATTTTATCGGTATTAAAATTAAACAGGGCACATCACATATTAACCGCGCACACTAAATTGATCGTATAACAACGGCCTCATATCAACAAAATCACTTTATAAAATTCTTCAATCGAGTATCATAAGAGACATGCAAATTTTGCTGATTCTCGACGATTTAATCACTGAAATAAAAGGAAGAAATATAGGAACAGAGAGGAGGAAGCACGGGACGGTGGGGGTGGGAGGGGAGGCTGCTTTCTCCTAGACGAGTCTCTGGCGTTTCCGCATTTAAAAGAGCAGGCTTCATCTCACTCGAGCTGTTCAAGAGAGAGGGAGAGAGAAAAAGATACTATAAATCGACGTCAAACGCGCGGGAGAGTTTTGCCTCGGAAAGAGGAGAAATTGTGGGCCCGTATATTGAAGATGAAGGGTTGTGTAGTCCCCGTTGTTTTGCAAGAATTTTTTTCCTCGTACGAACATTTGTGTGTTTTTACTTCGTTTCGTAAGAGAAACAAAAGAGATAAAATTCAGTGATTAACTATAATTTTCATAATTTCGTAAAACTATTCGAGTCAATAAAATATTTGAAAAAAAATGTTTAAAAAAAGTATGGTGAATGTTGATAATTATAATCTATGGATTTTGTGTGATTTCGTCGAATAAATAAAAAATGTTGATATTGCTGGACCGGTTCCGGTGGGACTTTTTATAATTGGCACAACCGCGTGTAATAATATTCGTTCATTCGTATAGGATATATGTTGATACGAAAGTATGTTTTGCCGTTCGTTTAACTCTACAGCTCGAGGTTTTGTGGACCTTCCAAGCGTGCAATCAGCAACGGCCGAGTTCGCGTCCGACTTTCCTGTCGAACCGAAACGGGAAAACCGTATACAAACTGATTTTTCCCGTGTATGCGCTCGTTACAGCTAAAAGTCAGAGTTGCGAGCCACACTTCTGATCTTTCCAGTCTCCGGTTTGCATCTCGTCTGATTTTTCCCGACACAAGAACAGGAATACAATTTTCAATGATTAGTCTTCGGTGAGAGCGCGAGTTGACGAAGCGGACGAAGAAGTGTTCGGTGTAAAACGATGTGTGAAAAAATGATTAAGACACAGTGATTGTATAGAGAAAAAAAAAGTATAATAATATACTCTAGTCGACGAGAATAATGACTCGAAGAAAGAAAAAAGAAGTGGATATGCCGGCTTGGTACTACGAATGGAATCCTATGAAAATTTCGTCTCCTCACCAAGAGATCATACAGCATCCAGAGTTTCAATCAAAAATTAGTTCAGGCTTCACGAGGTGGAACGAACCGATATCTTTTCATCATTTTCAGACCCATGGATTACACTCACAAACGACGAGCCTACGGAGCTACAATGAAATTCGTAAGAATCATTCAAGTATATCAATATTTTTCGTCTCAACTCGCAAACCCATTATTTTGTTTCGTCATGTTTGCAAAATTATCTGAATGATCAATAATGTCTGATATAAATTGTGTAACGATTGTAGCAGCTCGAAATACGTGAGGTGAAATATAGTCTGGATCATGACCAAAATACTTTTTTTATGGCGTTTTTGTGCGCTCATTTCCATTGTATTAAATCCGTGATGATTCAACAATCGAGAACAAATACGGGAGCATACCCAGACATGACGTAGCACAATAGTCGCGTAATATGACGCGTCACGTTGTTCAGGGAGGAGGCATAACGCGATCTCAATATATAGAGCTGAGAGAAAGAATATTATAATTGCGGTGACTTCCCATCGAGTGAAAGCGAACATATACTCGAGAAAATACGAGACTCGTATGAATTATTAGACTCAACGACTGGGAAAATAATTAGGAAAAAAACACTTTTTTTTTGTTTTTGCTTCATTTGAATTTTATCGGAACAGCCTTGAGTGTTGCAAACTCGCTGTTAAATATATGGTGCATATAATATTGATACAGGAGAAGGCAAACCATTCAGAAAGTCTCTTGCATTTTTTTAGTATATAATTATTATTTCTCTATACTTTGTATCATAAAAAAATTTTAATTTATTCAAAACAAGTTTTTCGTTCGCCTATACTTGATACATAAGTGTTTGATCTAATCATTATCCTCGATTAATCGAAAGTGACGCGCCCCCAAAGGTTTGAAAACGATCTTGTAAAGTCGACTTGATTTACGAGAGAGAATGAGATAGATATAGGTAAGAATTTAAGTAATAATTTAAAAAGAATTTTAAAAGAAAATACGTTGATGCAACTTGTACGAAAATAATAAAAACAGAAATTATGCAATGTAATATTTTTATTTGTATTTAGAAATTCATGAATTTTAAGATTCAGCAATAAAAACCATTTTTATAAAATAAAATTAATTTTCTTGTAAATGAGAAATAGATATGATTGTTTCAAGATTGATTAGAAAAGTTTAGTGACTCGATGATTTTTAGGTACAAATAGTAACGATTTTATTGATTGAAATGGAAGACAGAAACTGAAGAACTTATGTATGTACCTATTGATGCAGCAGCGTCTTGATGTTAATTATTTAAAGTAAGTGCAAAATCATCAGATACCACTTTTTAAAAATTACTTTTTAAAATTCTGTACGAATCTTCTTGAGCGTCTTATTATAATGACCATCTGATAATTGAGATGTTCAGCGTTTAAAATTACGACTTTAACATGCGATCTTAAGAGAAGATACGAAAAATGACGATTTAAATATTTAATATCTTCTAAATGACGTGGTAAAAGTATTTGAATCTTGAAAATCGAGTTATTACAACAATTATCTTTGTATAAAAAAAAAATTAAAACTTATTTTTAGGTCAATGCAAGTATATACTTAAGACCGTTTAATTAAATTATGAAATTTGTTTAATTTATGAAAAGAGAGATAGAATAAGTGTGGATTCAAGACGGAACCGTAAGGAAACCCAAGGTCGGTATCGAATTACTTGGGTATATTTTAATTTAAATTAATCACGGTATGAACCCTTCCGATTTAATAATAATCAAACCATTTCATAGAAGAGATGAATAACGGTATTACAAGTTTTCCAAACATTCAGAAAGGATTACAATTGTTATATCGTTAATAAAGAAAGAGAGAAAGAGAGAAGACGATAAAATAATTAATGTATTTGTTTATCTTGGCATGCTGTACGAAAATTTATAAAAAAATTAATAAAAATATAGAAGTCTATGTAAAGCATAAATTATATAAATTTACAACAGATGGAAAAATTAAAAATAAATAAAAGTAAAATATAGATAAAGGTTAATTTTAACTTAGAGAAACTAAAGCGTGACTATTGTTTGGAGCGAGAGAGAAAGAGAGAAAGTGGTTATGTACCGCATGATTGTCGTGTCCCACGGTGGGTCGTCCCGTCGATTAGCTCAGCTTACACAGCACCGTGTGAATGTACGAAGTAATGCCAGTGCGAGTGAAAAAGGAAAGGAAAGGAAAGAAGAAGCGAGCATATGGAGAATTTGCCTGGAGAAGGGATATTGATCCACGTACGATAATCTAATAATGCCCAGTTCCATACCCGCGTGTCTAGCTGTACCATCTCGTTCGCGCAGTCATTTTCACAATTTATCCAAAAACGCGAGTGAATAATACACAGTTTTTTTTTTCATTCGTTCGTTACATTCACTTGGTAATATTATTAATATTATTAATATTAAGTAAATCTCATTGACGATTCGATTATGATATCGTTTTTAAAATTTAAGTAGAAAATGTTGAATCAACGTTAGCAGATCTATTATATATAAATTTAAGTGCGATTAAAACACGCTAATTATTCAATTAATTACATCTAGCTTCATAAATGTATATACTATTATAATTATAATCTCGTGAGTAAATGTGAGTTTTTGATCACCGCGATAATGTAATGTTTTAGTATAATAATTATAATAACGATGTGTGATTAAAATTGAACGATATACATTGGATTTTTGTGCCGGCGCGATATACAGGTAGTACGATGAATTTGATGCCATGGCTGGTATCGATGACGCTGCTAGGTCTACAAGAATTTTCCGCCCAGACGACAAGCTCAGGATTGAACCAAATTTCCCAAGAGCTTGAAGCTCCACTGGCTCCATTTATGGAAAATAATGGTGCTTACAACAGTATGGTAAATGTTGTAGAACAAGTGTGATTATAATACATGTAAAATATGTGGTAAAACAAAAATGTTGTTGATGTGTATGTGTATATAGTCTACCGGTTCTACCAGGCTGGGTTCGAGCGAAATAGTTAAAGAAACGGAAAAGTTTGGTGAGTCTGGAGGTACAAATGGGATACAGATGAATTTTGGTGGTCACCAGGAAGAGAGCAGCAGCCATCATCCTGGTCCCGCTATGGAGCTTGTGAGTCATTAAAAGATTCAGTCAATATCGATAAATGAATAACAGAATGTCGTGGCACGATATATTGAAAGTGTATGTGTGTGCACATAAATACAAGGTTTACGCTTGGAAAACGGTCGATTTCGAATTCGAGAGTGAGGAAGATCGCGGGAGAGCCATCAGCGAGGGTAAATATATTCCGGAGAACAACCTCCCACTGGGTCTGGAGGTTTGGCACGACAGGGTGTTTGTGACGTTGCCAAAATGGAAAAATGGTATACCAGCGACGTTGACGAGTATTCCGAGATACACGAGTACCAAAAGCCCCAAGCTTCGACCTTATCCCAGCTGGGGATGGCATCGCGAGGGTGAGTCTCGAGAGGGTGAAGTCAGCAGGTGGGGATGGATGGAGTGTTACCGAGTACTTTCGTTACTTCAGGCAGCTGCGGTGGTTTGACTTCAGTCTTTAGAATTCAAGTGGACGAGTGCGATCGTTTGTGGGTGTTGGATTCCGGAACGTCGAATCTGACGGGAGCAGCGCGTCAAGAATGTCCGCCAGCCATTTTTATATTTGATTTGCCGACGGGAAAGTTAATCAGACGTTATCAAATACCCGAGGATCAGGTAAAGCAGGATTCGCTGTGGTCGAACATCGTGGTCGACGTTCGCGATAAAAATTGCCAATCGGCGGTCGCCTATCTCTCAGATGTATGGCGTTTTGCGATAATCGTTTACGATTACGCAACAGACAGCTCGTACAGACTGCAGCATCATTTTTTCTTGCCTGATCCGTTGTCGTCGAGATACGAGCTTCACGGGATTCGTTTCCAGTGGATGGATGGAATTTTCGGGATCGCCCTCAGTCCTCTAGACGTTAACAACGATCGCACCTTTTTCTTTCATCCGATGTCCAGTTTTCGTGAGTTTGCGGTCTCAACGTCGATTTTGCGCGACAGAGAAACGGCTGAGAGAAGCACCGAGAGTTTTGTACCGATCGGCCGGCCGAGGGCCAAATATTTTGGCCACGCTGCGGGCTCGGCGATCGATCGAAACGGTGTTATGTTTTTCAATATGGTGACTCGGGACTCGGTCTGGTGCTGGGACACCAGGAAAGAATATATACCACAGAATCTTGGAGTCGTTGGCACGAGCAATATTTCACTCGTATTTCCAAACGATCTACGAGTCGATCACAATGAGGATCAGAGCTTCTGGACAATATCGAATCGCTTGCCGATGTATCTTTACGGTGCTCTGGATCCTTACGATGTCAATTTCCATATATTCCGCGCAAGTGTCAAGGACGCGGTTAGAAATACGGTCTGCGACCCAAATTACATTGTCCCCGAGTCCGAGCAGGGCTACGATGAGACCTGTTGATGATACTCCACTATGTCCGCACAATATTTTTATTTATGACAAAATTTTCCCTCCCCTCTCCACGATCTTAATGTGTATATAAAAAAAGTATTACAATGTCACGTTACGCTAATAAAATTATATTTTTTAAAATGTTGGTTCAATGAATTTTCCAGCGTTTGACGATTGGCTACGCGAATCGTTAAATTCCTCCATCGAGCTGCGACCGGCCACAGAAATAACATCGTCAGAGTAATTCCATGGTCCAGAATACAAGCTGTCGTAGCTCTTTTGGATTTTATCGTTGACCTCAACATTTGTTTTTTTAGCCAAAATATCGGAAATCAAAGAACTGTATGAGGGATCATGAGAAAATTGGGAATTCGGAGGATTCTGCTCGATCATGGATGAGCTCGGCCTCGTTTCATCGCTAGTTAGCAACAATTCCGAGCAGGTCATCGTTGATCTAGATACGAGAACGACGTTTCGAAAAAAATCTACCAACGTTTTGACCACGCAGAAACCTGGCATAATCGTCAGATGCTGAAATTGTCTTGTCGTCGATTGAGCGTTCGAGGAGGTTAGATTGCTGAGCTCTCGGGTCCAAAATTCCAAATGCAATAGTTCCTGTTGGCCAAGTATATCGCTGATATTTTTCTCACCATAGGGGTAAAATTTCGTAGCCTCCTCATAATCGATATTTTCCTCTTCGATAATAATAGGTTTAATCGATTCATCATTGTCCGGTCGATCCGATAGTTCGGGGTACGATCCTTCTCCGGAATAACTTTTGCCGGAAATTTCTTCAAGAAATCCGTTTGTCCGCTCATCGGAATCTGAATCGATGCTTTCGGCCTCGTTTCCTCGTGAAATCGAGACACTCGTGAATTCCTCGAGATAAGAATCGCCGTAATCAACCTGGATGGTCGTCGTCGTCGGTCGAGTATCGGTGAATGTCCGGGTCTTGGGTCCGATCGTCTTGATGATCTCTTGGATAACGCTGATGTCAAGATAATTGGCAAATGAATAGAGTTGCGTCGATCCTGGACTGAGATAAAATCCACGTGTTGTATTTTCGAGATTCGAGGAGAAAGCACTCCGAAGAAGCGACACAGTGTCCGTTTCGTCGATCATATCTCGTATTATAATATCAGCAGCAATCAGATCGTCGCTTCTGTTTGACGAGAGCTCGTCGTAGACGTAATAATCATTGTAATCCCAACTCATCTCGAATATCGCTTTTCGAATACAGGATATCGCGTGTTTGTTCGATGGTTCGATCCTCGCCGAGTTGCTGGTCAAGTTTGAAACGTCAAGGTTCACTGGTGGAAAATTATCATTTGTCGAAAAGTCGATTGTCTCGTCGAAACGAATACATTGATTTCTCTTTTTCTTATTGTCATCAGAAAATATGAGCGAAATTGACTTTCCCAGAGCCTCGAGGTTCTTATTCAAGGCACTCAACTTTTTCGTATAATTCGCTGTTTCATCGCACTTTTCTCCAATTATCGAATTATCCATGGTTTCATGGTCCAATCGCAACACGTCATATCGAGACATGAAATATCTCGAATCTGCTGCGCGACTGGGTACACAAGTGTTTTCTTTGTTTGTTCTATCCAACCGACGCTTGTCCTCGACCAGTGTCTGTTCATTGTAGGCTCTCAGAGCTCTCATTTCCCGAGCCTCACGTTCTTCGATCCTTTCTAGCCTCTTTCTTGGCCTCGATCTTAATCTTGAAAATATTTTGTATGTCGATAAATCGATGTGAGCTGGATTTCGGGACGATTGTTCGGTACGCTCGGAGGTAGTATTTATCGAGTAATTGCTCATTTTTATTTTCGTCGATTCTGTACGTGGATCGTGTGCGAAGTTTTCGGTATCTTGGTCATGATCCATCAGTGCATTGACATTCTGGACATGCTTTTTATTGCGAACAATCCTACTTTCGGAATATCGTAGAATATCGTTCATTCTGAAAAATTCACAGTTGGCCGAAGTGACGATAACATCTTTTGGAAATAAAAAATGCTCGTCCAGCCAGGAGTCGATGGCTGCTTCTCTGCGAAAATCGTGTACAAGAAAAGATCGAATGGTCAGGTTCATTTGCAATGGGGAAATGATTCCGTTGAGAGGGGATGAATATGTCGGAAAATCAGGATTTTCGAAAGGCAGATCCGAAGGGAGAAGTTGTTGACCATCGTTCGGTGAGTCGTTGTTATCGGAGGTGGATTCTTTCATGGAATCGCAGATGCAACCTGACGAAGAATTTCGTGAGGAAATGTTTGTGACACGGGAGGACGAATAGCTCTCATCGATTGAACCAACTTTAGTCGACGATGTATCGTCGTCGTCGTCGTCGTTTCGTCGTTGTCTTTGATTCGCTTGGATGGGATTCGTCTCCTCATTCAAAGTTTTTTGTTGTATCGTTGTACCGTTCGGAGCTATCGACGAAACATTTCTTCCGAATCTTGTTGATATCATATCCTGGTAAGTTTGTTCAACATTTGAGATGGCTCTCCCGATTTTTTCGTGCTGCGAAATGTCCGTTGGCAATCTTCCTGATCGAGCTTCTTTGATATTGTCCTCATTGAGATCCAATATTTTCATAACCTTTTCAGCAGGAGTCAGAGAATCGTCATCGAATATTCGCAGAGTGCGCGATTCTTCAGGTTTCTCGGATTCAACACTGTCGATCGACACCAAGGATTTGGAGCGGCTATAATCGTTTTCATAATCGAAAGAAGAGTTGAGCAGGTCGTCAAGATTGGTAAGACTCGCGAATTTCGGGGGCTTCTCAAAGTAATCATGCTGCTGTGGGTGACGCGAATCGACACGACCGAAACGTATGCGATCGGCTACTTCCGAAAATCTCAATAATCCCCGATTTGCATTGAGATTCGCTATCGTTAATTTTCGACGTAGATTGTCTTGTAACTTGGCTCGAAAGAGATTTACGATGCACCAATAGTAGAACGCTGGAACTGATGTTTCATTTGTATTAATAAATAGTGTAGAATCTATAGACACAGTTGCGGTTTACTGACCACGAGGAAGCGCTCTCGCGATCACGTACTCGAGAACCAAGGCCAATGGCAGGGAATCATCCAGATAAAACACAATTACAATCGCCAGAGCAACGAGCTCGAGAAAAAGATTGTGAAATGCACTAGTAACTATCCATGGGTAGAGACTTTTTCCTCGACAGGACGTTAGCATCGAATAAAAATTAATTACATAAGCGATGCTGTAGACATCTTGGATAATCATTCGTATTTTTACCACCCAGCACAATACTGCAACAGCAGACAATAGTTACAGAATTTCTCCGTTAAGCTTTCGTTTACACTCTTTAATCTACATCTACATTTTTTGAAAAACTTGCTTGTTTTTATGACGTCACTGAAGTGTTGGCTCGACCTGATGGCATTGACCTGAATTTCCCAGCCAAGCTTCCACTTTCTCAAACTGTTTACCTATAATTGTGCGTCAATCTTTTATTCCAAATATAATTTTGTATTTACATCTGCATAGTGAAATGACACAATCATAATGTCTATATTATTTTGGGCCAACTCTCTTATCGAGTTACTCACCAGACTCGAGTGAGGGGACTCACCAAGCCCAGGAGATTCATTGTCAAGAGTTCTGTCTGGAGCGAAGCTCCCGTGAGATGTCCGATAATCGTTGGCATAAGGAACTATCAGATGAGGAACAATTTATAATAATAATAATTCATATGAGTATTTTTTTGTGGGTGTGTGTATGGGACTAGTGTTGAAAAGAAAACTGTAAATTTTTGACGGAAAATTTGACACGTGAGTATAATTTAACGTGTGGTTGACGTCGCCAACTCGACCAACTTTAAAAAAAAACAATAGAAATGCATTTGTAAGAATGTGATAAATGATGGGTTGCCAGCTGCATGAACCGCATTTGAAAATTTAAAGAAAAAAAAACGGTTAAGAATTTAGAAAACATATCAACTCCTTAGATAAATAGAAGTAAAGTTGATCACGTTGAATTGATTAAAAAATGGAAAAATATATTAGTCGATCATTTGAAAGAAATAAATAGAATTTTAGAGTTTCATATAACTTCGTGTTATTTATATTGGAAGTTACTGAAATCGAAATTGAATGAAAAAAGTATATGTATTATTGCCAACGTATGACTAGAAAAAATAAATTTTAGAAACTCCATAAATTTGACGATTTTTCTAGAAAAAAAATCATTCTGATTTCATTGTAAAATTACTTTTGACGTGTCAACTATTCAGTCAACTATTTAAAGAAAAATTATTTAATTGGCTCCTATAGAGCCGACTTTTTACTCGATTAGGAATATTACGTTGTGTTTTAATTTTATTTCAAATCGTCGTTGCTAAAATCGGGATAATTTTTTTTTAATTAAAAATCATGAAAGTGATAAAAAAATCATTTGGCATTGAACTTTTGATGGAAAAATTAATTAAAAAAAACAAATATACTGAGAAATTTGTCTTTTATACATAATTGAATATCGCAACGATTCAAGAACTTGAATCAGTATATAGCGATGGGTAAGAAGGAATTGTCTAGAAATTGCTGGATTGTCGACGGTCGGAAGAGGAGATTCGCTGCAATAAGTGCAGTCGAGAATAGTCGAGAGGTATATTCTAGATGATCGATCGTCGTACATGTGAAAATTGGTTCTTCTTTCATTAAGGACCGATTCGTTTTTTCAGAACAGAGACAATTATTTATACCGAAAGAGTTACTATTGTCATTCTTCCTCCCTCTATTTATCTCTTAGCTTGTCACTCTAGTCTTTGCGAGAGATAAACTTAATCGTGAGTCGCTGTCTCCGGAATGTGATATCGCGATACGCGTGTGAAATATCTGATAAAAATGCTCGGAAAAAGAATGGAACGAAGTTGAGAATAATATATGTTGTTGATAAGCGTTCTTTCAGACTATTGCATTTAAATTCATTATTGCATTTAAAATACATGCCATTCCAAAATTTAAAACGTAACAAGAAGTTTACAGGTATTAGCAATCAATCACAATTGATTGATCGATTAATATGCTATCAATTATGATTGATTTCGAATTTCTCCACATCTCTATGTCGTATACATAGTTATGAATACTTCGATGGATTGTTCACATCATTATTGTTTTTGGCTATACACATTTGGTCATTTAGCTATGCGAGATTTCAGGAACATTTTCCTCCATTATGGGCCCCACTTTTATTGATTTTTGTTATTTTTTTACATCGATTATAATTCGAAAAAAAAATTCAAGAGAGCATATAGCAATATTATTTATCGAATTTTTTATTTCTTGCATTAATATTCGAGAAATAATAACTATACTCATCGTTTATTTTGTAATACCGAGGATAATACGTCCGTTCGGTTTGATAGCTCGAAAATAAAGAGAGTGAGCTCGAGGCGAAATCGAACTAGGAGAGGAGCGACTTGTCGTCCAAGAATTTTATTAATTTGAAAAGGTAGAATCGCGAGATACTGTTCGTCTTTTAGATTGTCTTTCTCTTCTATCGAGTGGCTCCTGGCGAGTTCACTACAAATTCAAATTTGTATAACGCTCATTACAGGGATCAGAAAATAAAATTAAAAAAACCGAGTACAATGAGATCGAATTTAAATTGCTCCATATGTATGTACATATTACCAAGACTCGTTACCAATGCTGAAACCCTGGCCGGTGAGTCGAAAATTTCATAAAATAAATATTTGATATGCCGTTATAGGGCCGCTCGATCGTCGTAAAACTTAACATCGATATTATAGTTGTGGTGGTATTGAGGTTTAATTTATAGTCGATACATAATAAATATTGTACACGCGTTGAACGATGAATTTTGGGAAAACCTGCAGGTTATGCCCGTGTATGCACTACGAAAATTTTTCTGTACGATCATCCATGTAAAATGCTAGTAACGATCGCAACCGCACGATCGCTCGTAAACTCGACGCTTCGATTATCGTAATTACCCAGGTCGGCTTCTTCTCACTCTCTATCGCTGATTTACATCAACAACTTGATACTATAAATTTTTTATTTCAATTTCACCTGCTCTAAAAATATTACAATGAAAAATTTTTGCATTTAATTTTTTTTTGTTGACAAACAAATTTTATTTATAAAAAAAAAACACGTATGAGAATAATTGGGTGACTCAATTTGGGAACATTTAAAAAAATAAAAATAAACATTTTCAACGGTACAACACTATAAACAAATAATATTATTTCATTTTTGTCATGCGATAATTTCAATTTTTTTTTTCAAATTATATTTCACGATATCTCGATTGTCACTTCGGTCGCATAAATGCTCGAAGTAAATTTTATCAAATGCTTGAAAAATAAAATTAAAAGTGAATAACGTTTCAAATAGACGAAATAAAAGTATTTATTATTAATAATGGTAGATTAACGTTTGAATTATAAAAATAATCGAAATAAATTTGATACAGAAAAAAAAGAAAGGAATATAATTAAACGTTTTCATACCGGATGATACGCAGGAGAAGGTAAATAGGTCATAGAGAAAATTGGACATCGGTATTATATTTTTTCGTTAAATATAGTTAATCTGAAATTAATTTTAAAAAATAATGGTTGTGAAATAAGAAAATAGTTTAAGGTACTCTAGATTGAAAAAAAAAATGTAAAAAAAGCCTGAAGGAAGAGTAAAAAATTTTGAAATTGAGAAGAAAAATGTTAGTGCGATTTGTTTGTATTGTTAAATATAGCTGTGTTTTGTATTTACCTCTACCTATTGTTTTTATATTTCAAATAATAATAATATTTAAAATAAATATT